>CAUYLG010064659.1:0-58902 GCA_963573385.1 Cacajao melanocephalus
GTTTTTTTTTTTGTTTATAGTAAAAAAACCCATCTTTTTTTTTTTTTTTTTTTTTTTTTTTTTTTTTTTTTTTAAAGGCAGTTTCCCTTTGTGGCCCAGGCTGGAGTGCAGTGGCCTGATCTTGGCTCAATGGAACTTCGCCTCCCGGGTTCAAGCAATTCTCTTGCCTTAGCCCCCTGAGTTGCTGGGACTACAGGCAACCCACCACCATGCTCAGCTAACCTTTGGGAGGCCAGGGTGGGAGGATGAGCATCATAATGAGACCCTGTTTCTACAAAAAAATAAAATTGGGTAAGCAAGGTGGTGTGTGCCTGTAGTCACAACTACTTGGGAGGATGGCATGGGAGGATTGCTTGAGTCAAGGAGGTTGAGGCTGTAGTGGGCTCTGATTGGGCCACTGCAGTCTATCCTGGGCAGCCCTGTATCTAGAAAAAAACAAATAAGAAAAGTGATAAATGGCCCTTCATGACAGACTAATCACAGCGTTAATGTTGTGGTCACATCCATCAAGGTCTCCATACTCAATACCCAATATTACTGAGATTACTGATTCTATTCACTGAGTAACATATAAATAATTTGCCCTTGTAGATTGGTGTGATGGTTAATGCTGAGTGTCAACTTGACTGGATTGAAGGATACAAAGTATGGATCCTGGGTGTGTTTGTGAGGGTGTTGCCAAAGGAGAATAACATTTGAGTCAGTGGGCTGGGAAAGGCAGACCCACCTTTAATCTGTGTTGGTACAATCTAATCAGCTGCCAGGGAGTCTAGAATATAAGCAGGCAGAAAAATGTGAGAGACTGACTCAGCCTCCCAGCCTACATCTTCCTCCTGTGCTGGATGCTTCCTGCCCTTGAACATCTGACTCCAGGTTCTTCAGTTTTGCAACTTGAACTGGCTCTCCTTGCTCCTCAGCCTGCAGACAGTATTGTGGAACCTTGTGATCATGTGAGTTAATAATAAACATATACACACACACACACACACAACGTACGCATTGCATTAGTTCTGTCTCTCTAGAGAACCCTAATACAATTGGCTAATATATTTTGTTCAGTGCCGTCTCAATAGCTTCTCAGCCACAATTTGGTTCCACCTCCGAAGGGATACAACATACTTTTTCCCGCTACCCGTGGGGTACCTTAAACAGGTGAGTCATCATGCACAACCTTTGCAGAGAAGATCTTGATAACATCCACACCTTTCTCCAGAAATGACATTACATTAATAACGTCTTCTCCAAGGAGATTCACCAATACACTTACTAAAAACACCTAAGTCCAATAGCTCTGAGTACCTTTTGAATTCTGGTAGCAACATACTCCTTATTTGCAAATTTTACTTGCCAGGTTCGGTGGCTTATGCCATTAATCCCAACTCGTGGAGGTTGAGGTGGGTGGATCTCAAAATCGGGCATTTGAGACCAGCCTGGCCAACACAGTGAAACCCTGTCTCTTAAAAATACAAAAACAGCCGGGCATGGTGGGTGCCTGTAATCCTAGCTACTGGGGAGGCTGAGGAAAGAGTCACCTGAATCTGGGAGGTGCAGGCTGCAGTAAGCTAAGATAACACCATTGCACTCCAGCCTGGGCGGTAAGAGTGAAAATCCATTATTAAATAAATAAATAGAAATACAAAAATTAGCCAGACATGGTGGCACATGCCTGTAATCCCAGCTGCTCAGGAGGCTGAGGCAGGAGAATTGCTTGAACCTGAGAGGTAAAGGTTGCAGTGAGCTGCGATTGCGCCATTGTACTCCAGCCTGGGCAATAGGGGGAGACTCTTCAAAAAATTATAAATCAACAGACATTCTTGGTGACCATAAAAGAACTTCGTGGTCGGCTAGGTGTGTTGATTCATGCTTGTAATTCCAGCGGTTTGGGAGATGGAGGCACAAGGATCAGTTGAGCCGAGGAGTTCAGGACCAGCCTGGGCAACATAGTGAGACCTCATCTCTATTATATGTATATATACAGGACAGAACCCAAGAAACAATATGCTTGGCCATACATTCGGCAACTGTTTTGACACTGAATGCCCTGGTCAGTCCCATCTTCATGTTTATTATACAGAACTGAGGCATTACCTAAAAATTGTCCCCATAATGTAAAAAAAAAAAACTAAAAACTCTGAATCCCTTTTCTAACATACACCCAAAATACAGAGCAAAACAACATATTGCTACACATACTGAGGCCATATACCAGCCTTTGCCAGGCCACTTCTCATTCCCTTCGGAGTAACAGGCATTGCTGGTAGTAACCAAGACACACATTTCACTTACTAAAATAGACAGTGCTCTTGAAAAAGTCATTTAGTGGCCGGGCACAGTGGCTCATGACTGTAATCCCAGCACTTTGAGAGGTTGAGGCGGGCGGATCACAAGGTTAAGAGATCGAGACCATCCTGGCAAACATGGTGAAACCTGTCTACTTAAAAAGTACAGAAATTAGCTGGGTGTGGTGGCGTGCGCCTCTAGTCCCAGCTACTTGGGAGGCTGAGGCGGGAGAATTGCTTGAACCTGGGAGGTGGAGGTTGCACTGAGTTGAGATCGTGCCACTGCACTGCAGCCTGGCGACAGAGCAAGACTGTCTCAAAAAAAAGTCATTCAATCGAAATTTTATGTTCTTGACAGGTTCAAAATAGACAATTTAACTGAGAGACCTTCCAACAGCGAGACTCCATCTCAAAAAAATAAATACAAATAAAATGAAATAATAAATCCCATTACAGATGATCAGCTTCCCTGCCTGTGGGACTGTTGACTGTTGTGGTATTACTATTAGTTTCTGTACTTTCACTGGTTTTCTCTCTGAAGGTCCACATCAACTCAAATGAGTACCCAGGTAAAAGGAGTCCTCACGCTGGGTGTGATGACTCACGCCTGTAATCCCTGCACTTTGGGAGTCCAAGGCAGGCGGATCACTTGGTGACAGGAGTTCAAGACCGACCTGGCCAACATGGAAAACCTTGTCTCTACTAAAAATACAAAAATTATCCTGGCATAGCAGCATGCGCCTGTAATCCCAGCTGCTGGGGAGGCTGGGGCATGAGAATAGCTTGAACCTGGAAGGCAGAGGTTGCAATGAGCTGAGATCATGCCACTGAACTGCAGCCTGGGCAACAGAGTGAGACTCCCATCTCAAACGAATTTTAAAAAAGGATTCCCCAGTGCCACATCCCAGATGATATCATGACATCACTCTGGGCCCAAATTTCACTGCCTGACATGACATTGCCTCAGAAAATTTTGCCCAACCAAGAATTTTCCATCGGAGATGAGTTTGACCCTTCTACTAACAACTATACATCTCTTACCCCAAAATCTCCACCCAGCGATGCTTGTAGACTACCTTTCCTAAAGTACAAAATGAACACAGAATATTTTTTGGTTTTTCACCTCAGTTCTGCCTAGCCCATGATACTCCTATACTAACTCTGCTACTACAGAACCCTATACTTCCATGCCTAAAGAAAGATCTAAGGCCGAACGCAGTGCTCACACCTATAATTCCAGCACTTTGGGAGGCAGAGGCGGATGGATTACGTGAGGTCGAGTTGGAGGCCAGCCTGGTTAACATGGTGAAACCCCATCTCTACTAAAATACAATTAGCTGGGTGGGGTGGCGGGTCTGTAATCCCAGCTACTCAGGAGGCTGACACAAGAGAATCACTTGAACCCGGGAGTCAGAGGTTGCAGTGAGCCGAGATTGCGCCATTGCACTCCAAGCTGGGCAACAAGAGCGAAACTCCTACTCAAAAAAAAATTTTTTTAAAACACCTTCCTCCCCGTCCCTGAGTGTGGGACCCGCTCCTCGCCTCTCTCCCTCGTAGCTTCACCCACAGGGCTAAGTTCAACATTGTTCAGTGAGCCCGAGGCACCAGCCACGTCTGTGAGTCCACAACAAGGCCCAGCTGCACTCCCGCGGGAGGAAACTAGAATTGCTCGGCTTGAAGTCTTCCAGCAGGGCTGAAGCACGACTTAGCCGGAAGCTATAAGCGGAAGTGACGCCAGCGAGGCGCCGCCTTTTCCTCCAGTACCGGATCTGGGCGCCTGAGCGACGTTTTCTCTTGGTTGTCGTTGATATAGGATGCAGTAGTGGAACGGGTGGTGGGATTTCGAGTTTATCCGAGGCTGTCCAGGAGTCTTCTAAGAGAGGCTTGGCCCGCTCTGCTCGCGTCAGGTGGGTACCCGAGGCTGCTTGGGCAGTCAGTCCTCACGAAGGTTGCGGTCGATAATTGCCGCGGTCACCCATTGTGCTCCCTTCAAAAGCTTCCAGAAAGACCATCGTGACTTTTTTTCTGTGAGGAAAAGAATTTCCTCCGCTTGAGCCACGTTAATTCAGCCCCCAGCGTCGTCCCGCCCTACGAATCCTGCGCGCTCCCGTGAGCACTGGGTGAAAATGGTTTCAAGGGAGCATCTTGTTACACGATCGAATGTTTCACTTGAGAATGTTTGTTTATGCGTCGTAAACTTAGTTTTGACGCCTTACTTTCTGTTAAAAAGACACTTTAATAGGTGTCTAGGGAGTGCATATTTCTCTATGGAAATATAAAATTACGTAGACCACAACAGGTCTTTCTACTGAAGATAAAGGCTACTTGTCCACGAAAGCACAGTATCTGTATTTCAACCTAGAAAATTTTTTAAAAAAATATTTAAGTGGGGAACAGTGGCTCACACCTGTAATCCCAGCACTTTGGAAGGCCGAGGCGGGCGGCTCACTTTAGGCCAAGGGTTCGAGACCAGCCTGGCCAACATGGCCAATCGCCATCTCTACTATTTAAAAAAAAAAAAATTACCCAGCACTGGTAATCCCACTGGCTGAGACAGGAGGATTGCACTAACTCGAGGGGTGGAGGTTACAGTGGGCTGAGATCGCACCACTGCATTGCAGCCTGGGCAGCAGAAATATACTCTGTCTCAAAAAAAAGAAAATAAAGTCATGTAGTATCTACTCTGTAAAAAAACAAAATTCTCCACATTGTTCCAGAATAGGCTCTTGGGATCTAAGATCCATTTAAAGTTTATGGCTTGTAGTATCTTTGAACCTAGAGCAGTCGCTTGTTTCTCTGTCATATCAGCTTTTTGAAGCATCACATATTCCTTCAGAAAGACACACATTTTAATATTTCTTATTCTATTCTTATGATGTGTTTAAATGTTTCTTCCATTTTTTGTATTTCCTATAAAGTGTTGAATGCTGATGGTTCATTAAGGCACAATGAAAAAAAATCCAACCTACAGCTGCTCTTAGGGAACTCGTAAACTAGTGGAGGGGGAGACGTCTAACTAAGCAATTGTATTATTGCAATTTTTTTTTTTTTGAGATGGAGTCTTGCTCTATTGCTCAGGTTGGAGTGCAGTGGTGATATATCTGCTCATTGCAACCTCCACCTCCCGGGTTCAAGTGATTCTCATGCCTCAACCTCCCAAGTAGCTGGGATGACAGGTGTGGACAATCATGCCTGGGTAATTTTGGCATTTTTGGTAGAGACGGGGTTTTACCATGTTGGCCAGGCTGGTCTTGAACTCCTGACTTCAGGTGATCCGCCTGCCTCTGCCTCCCAAAGTACTGGGATTACAGGCATGAGCCACTACACCCAACCTATTATTATAAATTGATGATAGTTTTGGAAGTAGAGGACACTATTGTTTTCTATATGTATATATGAGAGTAGATGAATGTAAGAAAAGTAAGTTCTCTTTAAGCTGAGACCAAAAAGAGGGTGCCTAAATTAGCCGTATTGAAAGGAAAGGGTGTAGGAGGTAATGAAAAGATAATATAAATTGGCTGATTACATATCTATGGTGAGAGGTGAGTACATCAAGGGTTTTCCTTAGGTTTGACAGCAGTTTTCTTTGGGGATTAAAATGGGGGATGAATCTAATCTTAAATATAACTACAGAAAAAATAAGTGATGTCCGACCAAATGATGTAAACCAAGAGAAAATAGGAGAGAGTATGAATATGTTGATTTTTATGAGTAGGAAATTAATTGAAAGAATCAGCATCAGTGGCTGCCTGAGCACTTGAAAATAAGTTCTGCCTGAAAATTCTCTTAATTATCAGTCTTAGCAAAGATGTGTTCATAGACAGAGGGTCAAGGCTCTTCATGGTTTTCAGTCCAACTTTGGATTCTTCCTACCCAAACTAGGAATCCACTTCCCAGAAGAAATGTACAGAGTAACCAGTTCTGTGTGAGACTCCTATGTAACTGACACATCTAGGAGTCAGGAGTCACTCCATGGGGAAGTGAAACCAGAAGACTTCGCTATTGACGTGGGCTGCCAGAAAGTTCTGAAGGAACCATGAGGCTTAGAAATACCCACATTACCATCTGCATTTGTCACTTAGGGCTCGTAGTGAGCTAACTGGACATACAGAAAACATTGATATGTTCTGAGGATAAAGCTGATGAGTTTGCGCATGTTCTGCTGGTTGCAGAGAGTATTAGAGACAATTTCAAAACCTGTTGGCAACATCTACTAAATTTGTACATGTACATGCTTTTTAACAGAAGAGTAATGGCTCCAGTGTGTATCAAGATAACAGTAAAGACATTTCGTCAGTATTATTTGAAATAATCAATGGGAAACTACCCAAATGAGATCAACAGAATGGGTAAATTGTGGCATAATTAGACTACTGGAATGCTCTACAACAAATAGAAGTAATAAATGTAGATACAATGATATGGATCAACTTCAGAAACATAATCTTTTTTTAAAATTTTTTTTTTAAAAGACGGGGTTTCACCATGTTGGTCGGGCTGGTCTTGAACTCCCAACCTCAGGTGATCTACCTGCCTTGGCCTCCAAAGTGTTTGGATTACAGGCGTGAGCCACCACGCCCAGCCCAGAAACATAATCTTAAAATGCTAGACACCAAAGAATGCCTGCCCCTCTCCAGGGTAGGGATTGAGAGCTCGTTTGAGAATGTTTTTATTATATGTTGCTGGCTGACAAATGCGGTGGCTTAAAACAACACGTACTTATCTCATACTTTTGTTAGGTTATGAGTCCAGACATGGTTTAGGTAGGGTTTGCTCAGGATCTCACCTGTCTCCAATCAAGGCATTGTCTGGCTTTCATTCTTACCTAGCTTAACTAGCGAGGAATGTGGTTCTTGTCTCATTCAGTTAATTGGCCAGATTGATTTCCTTGCAGCTTTAGGACTTGTTGCTAGCCGTCAGCTGGAGGCTGGCCTCATCTTCTAGAGACTACCTGCGGTTTTTGCCACATGGCTTTTTAATTAAGCCAGCCAAAGGAGTATCTGCACTTCAGAGAAGGCCCTGATGCTCTTGAAAAGCCTTCCACCTGATTTAGTCAGTCAAATCAGCATAACTTCCCTATTGATGAACTCAAAACTAACTTATGTAGATTTCAGCTACATTTCAAAATATGTTCACATTTACCATATTCTCTTGGCCAGACACTAATCGCAAGTCTCATGTACAGTAGGCCTCCCCTTGTCCTTAATTTCACCTTCTCTGGTTTCAGTTATCTACGGTCAACCACAGTAACCAAAACTATAAGATGGAAAAATATTGATGGAAAATTGACCCTTTTAAAATGTACAACCTAGGGCCAGGTGCAGTGGCTCACGCCTGTAATTCCAGTAATTTGGGAGACTGAGGCAGGTGGATCACAAGGTCAGGACTTTGAGACCAGACTGACCAACATGGTGAATCCCCATCTCTACTAAAACAAATGCAAAAATTAGCTGGAAGGTAGGTGTGGTGGCTCACATCTCTAATCCCAACACTTTGGGAGGCCAAAGCAAGTGGATCACAAGGTCGGGAGTTCAGGACCAGCCTCACCAAGATGGTGAAATCCCATATGTACATGGTAAAACCCTATCTCTACAAAAAATGCAAAAAATTAGCCAGGTATGGTGGTGGGCACCTGTCATCCCAGTTACTCGAGAGGCCAAGGCAGGAGAATTGCTTGATCTAGAGGCAAAAGTTGCAGTGAGCTGAGATTGCACCACTGTATTCCAGCCTGGGTGATGGAGTGAGACTCCACTTAAAAAAAAAAAAAAAAAAAGAGAGAAAAGAAACTGAGTCTGTAATGTTAGCACTTTGGGAGGCCGAGGTGGGTGGATCACTTGAGGTTAGCACTTCACGACCAGCCTGGCCAACGTGATGAAACTCTATCTCTATTAAAAATACAAAAGTAGCCAGGCATGGTGGCAGCCATCTGTAATCCTGGTTACGTGGGAGGCTGAAGCAGAAGAATTGCTTAATCCCAGGAAGTGGAGTTTGCAGTGAAAAAACAGCACAAATGAGAGATACTTGAGAGAATTACAGAAGTAGCCTGCACTCTTGAGGGGTCTCTGGAGAGAGAGTCTGAATGTGATGAATTTTGTGATGTTCCATACCTGTAGAGCTTGTCACTTTAAAATACCTACAAATACACATTCCCACATATGTAACTAGACATTGAGGATTTAAACAGTTTCATGAAAATCTACAGAATTTGGCTGACACCTGTAATACCAGCACTTGGAGAAGCTGATGTAGAATTGATTGAGTCTAGGAGTTCAAGACCAGCCTGGGCAACAGGGAGACCCAGGCTCTACAAAAAATAAAAAATGAGCTGGGCGTGTTGGCATGCACCTTTAGTCCAAGCTCCTTGGAGGACTGAGGCAGGAGGATGGCTTGAGCCCTAGGAGATTAAGGCTGCAGTGAGCTGTGATTGTGCCGTGGTACCCAGC
Source organism: Cacajao melanocephalus (assembly GCA_963573385.1). Classification (NCBI taxonomy): domain Eukaryota; kingdom Metazoa; phylum Chordata; class Mammalia; order Primates; family Pitheciidae; genus Cacajao; species Cacajao melanocephalus. The sequence goes on from CAUYLG010064659.1 coordinate 8,723, forward strand.
CTGGGTGACAGAGTGAGAACCTGTCTCAAACCACCCCCCACAATAAAAAAAAAAAAACAGTTTTTTAATTTTTATTATTTTATTTTTTTTTTATAGAGACGAGGTTTCACCATGTTGGTCAGGCTGGTCACGAACTCCTGACCTCGTGATCCACTCGCCTCGGCCTCCCAAAGTGCTGGGATTACAGGTGTGAGCCACCACGCCCAGCCTTTTTTTTTTTTTTTTTTAAATAATTACAGCCAGTGGCAAAGAATTCTGACAAAAGATCCTGTCATTCAATCTGAAAGAAATGAAGAGGTCAGGAAATGAAACCATGGAAGAAAAATTTGTAAGAATTATAGTTATCAAAGTAGGCTGCCGTGGTGGCTCATGGCTGTAATCCCAGCACTTTGGGAGGCTGACGCAGGGGGGTTGTTTGAAGAGTTTGAGACCAGCCTAGGCTACCTAGCACGACCCTGTCTTTATAAACATAAATTGAGGCTGGAAACAGTGGCTTGCGTTTGTAATCTCACCACTTTGGGTGGCCAAGGTGGGTGGATCACAAGGTCAGGAGTTCAAGACCAGCCTAGCCAACATAGTGAAACCCCATCTCTACTAAAAATACAAAAATTATCTGGGTGTGGTGGCATGTGCCTGTAACCCCAGCTACTTGGGAGGCTAAGGCATGAGAATCACTTGAACCCAGGAGGTGGAGGTTGCAGTGAGTTGAGCTTGTGCCACTGTACTCCAAACAGAGTGAGACTCCATCTCAAAAATAAATAAATAAATAAATAGGCCTGGTGCCGTGGCTCACTCCTATAATCTCAGGACTTTGGGAGGCAGAGACAGGCAGATCACCTGAGGTCGGGAGTTTTAGACCAGCCTGAGCAACACAGAGAAACCTGGTCTCTACTAAAAATATAAAATTAGCCAGGCATGGTGGTGCATGCCTGTAATCCCAGCTACTTGGGAGGATGAGGCAGGAGAATAGCTTGAACCCAGGAGGTGGAGGTGAGATTGCGCCATTGCACTTCAGCCCAGGCAACAAGGGTGAAACTCCATCTCAAAAAAAAAAAAAAAAGAGAGAGAGAAATAAATAAATAAATGGATAAATGGAAAGATTGGTCGATTGGTCTGGCATGACCAATATTGGTGCATGTCAATATTCCTAGCTACACAGGAAGCTAAGGCAGGATGGTTACTTGAAACCAGCCAGGAATTTGAGGTTACAGTGAGCCATGCTCACACCAGTGCATTAAAGCCCAGGCAATGGAGCAAAACCCCAACTCTGAAAAAGTAAAACATACTGGGCATGGTGGGTCATGCCTGTAATCTTACCACTTTGGAATACCAGGCAGGTAGATCACCTGAGCTGAGGAGTTTGAGACCAGCCTGGGCAACTTAGCAAAATCCTGTCTCTAATTCTGTCTCTACAGAAAATTAGAAAAATTAGCCAGGTGCAGTAGCGTGTACCTGTATTCCCAGCTACTCGGGAGGGTGAGGCAGGAGAATTGCTTGAACCTGGGAGGTGGAGGTTGTGCCGTTGCACTCCAAACTGGAACGTAGAACAAGACTCTGTCTCAAAAAAAAAAAAGTAAAATAATGGCTAGGCATGGTGGCTCATGCCTGTAATCTAGCACTTTGGAAGGCTGAGGAAGGTAGATCACAAGGTCAACAGATCAAGCCATCCTGGCCAACATAGTAAAAGCCCATCTCTACTTAAAAATACAAAAATGAGCAGGGTGTGGTGGCATTCACCTGTAGTTCCAGCTACTCAGGGGCTGAGGCAGGAGATCATTTGAACCTGGGAGACGGAGATTGCAGTGAGCCGAGATTACGCCACTGCACTCCAGCCTGGTGACAAAGACTCCGTCTCAAAAAAAAAAAACAAAAAAGCAAAATAATATTTGTCATCAAAATAATATTTCTGTGTTCAGATGGGTGACATCTCTTAATATGTCTAAAAACGTTTTAAATCCTTTATCTCATTATCAGCAGACAAGAAGCTATAGTGGATGGAAACTCCATAAGAATTGTGGAGAGGTCTTAGGTGAACGGTTTTGCCTTAAGATATACATGAGAGCTCAGAATGAAGGGAACACTTCTGAGTGTAATTTTTTTTTTTAAGATGGGGTTTCACCATGATGGCCAGGCTGGTCTTGAACTCTTGACCTCAGGTGATCCACCCACCTCAGCCTCCCAAAGTGCTAGGATTACAGGCATGAGCCACCGCGCCCGGCCTGAGTGTAATTTTTATGGAAAAATGTCCTCAGTCTGCACAAGGAAGCCTCTATTGGACAGGAACTTTCCAAATTTAATCCATGTGGAAAAGTCTTCACCCTAACTCCAGGCCTTGCCTTACATCTTCAAATTCTCAATACAAGAAAACCCTAAAAATTAAAGGAATGTGGAAAAGGCTTTAAATATTTTGCGAGTCTTGATAGTCACATGGGAATCCACACTGGAGTGAAGCTCTGTGAGTTTCAGGAATGTGGAAGAGCCATCATAGCTTCCTTACGCCTAAAGCAGTGTGTAACAGTTCATACTGGAAAGAAATCCAAAGAGACTGAGAAATGTGGGAAATCCTTCACTAATTTTTCTCAACTTTCTGCACTTGTGAAAACTCATAAGGAGAGAAGTTCTTTGAATGTAAAGAATGTGGAAGATCCTTTAGAAATTCCTCATCCTTTAATGATCACATTCAAATTCATACTGGAATAAAACCTCACAAATGTACAGAATGTGGGAAAACATTCACTAGATAAACTCACCTTACTCAACATGTAAGAACTCACACTGGAATAAAGCCCTATGAATGTAAGGAATGTGGACAAGCCTTCACTCAGTACTCGGGCCTTGCTATGCACATAAGAAATCACAGTGGAGAGAATTCCTGTTCTATAAGGAATGAAGAAAAACCTTCAATAGACCCTCAACTCTTATTCAACGTACAAAAATTCACAGCAGGGTGTGGTGGCTCACACCTGTAGTCCCAGCAGTTTAGTAGGCCGAGGCGGGCAGGTCACCTGAGGTCAGGTCGGGAGTTCAAGATCAGCCTGATCAACATAGAGAAATCTCATCTCTACTAAAAATATATCATTAGCTGGGTCTGGTGGCACATGCCTGTAATACCAGTTACCCAGTGGCTGAGGCAGGAGAATCACTTGAACCCAGGTGAGCCAAGATCATGTCATTGCACTCCAATCTAGACAACAGGAACAAAAAATTCTGTCAAAAAAAAAAAATTCACACAGAAGAGAAGCCTTATGGATGTGTTGAATGTGGAAAAACCTTCATTACTTCTTCCCATTGTACCAAACATTTGAAAACTCAGTGGAGAAAAGCCCTTTGTATGCAAAATATGTGGCAAACCATTTATGTATTTCTCAGCCCTTAATGCTCACCTGCAAGCTCATACCAGAGAGAAACCCTTGTATGTAAGGAATGTGGGAAAGCATTTGCTGTTTTCTCACGCCTAAGTAGACACGAAAGAATTCACACTGGGGAGAAAGCTTATGAATGTAAGAGCATGAGTGTTACCATTTAGCCCATCAGTTGCCATCTTTAATTATTGGCAATGAAACCAAAGATCATTAGATTTCTCCTAAATGACTTGCGGAGGTTGTAATGGCTTATAAATTCACCTTAGATGTCATCGCAAGGGTCTAAAATTAAACCCACACAGGTTCTGAATACGACTTCTTCATGGTTGCTTGTCTGGGCTTCTGTGAAGAAGGGTCATGGATGGTGAGGTCAGTACTTCAGGCTGCCTCACCTTGGTAACTAGAGTCCTAGATCATAGCATTAACAAGTTGTATATGAGATAAATCATGCAGATTGGTCCCAGACACTGTTTGTTAGTGGCAGCCAATGTGGCATATTCATGTCAAAATTTACCAGAAGCCAAGGCGATGTAGGTTACAGAGGCGGGTTGTTAAAAGATGCTCCTCAAGAGTTTCTTCTGATCCAATGGATCCTACAGAGCATGGCAGGAATTAAACCATCCTTAACTGCCAGTGTACTTTCACAGCTGATTATTTCTGTGTCCCCTTCTTGTGAAATCTAAGAACTGTGATAGCCTTTCCTGTTCTGTTCTGTTCTGCCTTCTCTGTCCATTTTAGGTGGCACAATCTAAGTGGCAGTGTCTCTTCTAGTATAATCCGGTGTCTCTTTTCACGTATGTTAAGATGGCTGATAATGGCTGGGTGCAGTGGCTCACACCTGTAATCCCAGCACTTTGGGATGCCGAGGTGGGTAGATCACCTGAGTTTGGAGTTCAAGACCAGCCTGACCAACACGGAGAAACCTCGTCTCTACTAAAAATACAAAATTTGCTGGGCATAGTGGTGCATGCCTGTTATCTCAGCTACTTGGAAGGCTGTGGCAGGAGAATTGCATGAACTCGGGAGGCGGAGGTTGTGGTGAGCTGAGATCACACACCATTGCACTCCACCCTGGACAACAAGAGCAAAACTCTGTCTCAAAAAAAAAAAGAGAGAGAGAGAGAGAGAGAGAGAGAGAGAGAGAGATGGCCAACACAGTCAATGAATCTCACTCATGATCTCTTTATCAAATGATTGTTCAGCCGCCACAGTTTCAGCAATCTCTTCAGTGCAGGTTTTCTAATTTTTGCAATATGGATAGGCTGGGAATTTTCCAAATCTCCAAGTTTTGGTTCCTTTTTTATTAATTATTTCTTCTGCAATCCAAGTTCCCTATTTTGCATTTTACTGTATGCAGTCAGGAATAATGAAGCTTCCTGTGTCCTTTAACACTTTTATTACAGATCTTTGTGATAAATACCCAATTTTATCTACCTCAAGCTCTACATTCCACAAAATACTAGAATACAGTTTTGTCAAGTTCTTCACTTCATATCAAGGGTTGTCTTTTCATCATTTTCCAGTAACATGTTCCTCATTCCCCAGTGACACCTCACCACGATCATCCTTACCAACCTTATTTCCAGCTTGCACTTCAGAACTTTTCTAGCCCCTGTTCATTTTTCAGTTTCAAAGCTGCTTCACATTTTTAGCTTTTGTTTGTTTTGAATTGCAGTACCTCATTTCTCAGTACCAAATTATTCCTTAGCTCAGGCCACTGTAACAAAATACCACAGACCAAATGGCCTACAAATTCATTTAATTTAAAATAAATGAGGTCAACAGAGAAATTTATATTCTCACATTTCTGGAGGCTGGAAGTCTGAGATCAGAGTGCCAGCATGGTCAGCTTCTGGTGAGAGCTCTCTTCCTGGCATGTAAATGCCTACTTCCTCATGTCTTCATGTGATGCAGACTAAGAAATTCATCTGTCAGTCTCTCTTTCTCCCCCTACCCCCGCCATGCCGTCTCTTGACATCATTTAATATTTCCTAAAGTTCCTATTTTCACATACAGTCACATTGGGGTTTGGAGCTTCAACATGAATTTTGGGGGTCATTATTTTGTCCAAAGTACTTAATATGATTCTTTTCCCTTTCCATATAGGCAATCAGATAATCTGTAAATAATGACTCTTATTTTTCCACTTCAGTCACTAGGATACATATATGTGTGTGTATATATATACACATATATATGTATCTGTATATATGTATATATATATATATATATATACTTGCTTTACTAGCGTGATTCAACCTCCAGCACACATCAACTAAAAGTAGTAATACCAGCATACTTGTCTTTGCAGTTCTAGTGAGATATGTGCTCCATTTTATGGGTTGGCTGTAGGTTTTTATTTTGAAAAGGTTATCTCCTATAAGAAAGGGTTTTTCTTTATATCCAGTTTTTACATGATGATTTCCCAATATTTCATAATTTGTGAGGCCAAATTCCTCTTGAATTTCTTAAATGCTTCTTGCGTCCTCTGTGATTATCATGTTCATTTACTGATAAAACTCAAGTATCTAAAACTGCACCTGGCTCATGATGGTACCTAATAAATACTTCAATGAAACTATGTGGTGGGCCGGGCGCAGTGGCTCACGCCTGTAATCCCAGCACTTTGGGAGGCAGAGGCAGGTGGATCACTTGAGTAGGAGTTCAAGACAAGCCTGATCAACATGGTGAAACCCCATCTCTACTAAAAATACAAAAATTAGCTGGACATGGTGGCAGGAGCCTGTAATCTCTGCTACTCCAGAGGCTGAGGCAGGAGAATCACTTGAACCCTGGAGGCAGAGGTTGCAGTGAGCCGAGATCGCATCATTGCACTCCAGCTTGGGCAACAAGGGTGACACTCTGTCACACAAAAAAAAGAAAAAAAATTGGCCGGGCACAGTGGCTCACGCCTGTAATCCCAGCACTTTGGGAGGCCGAGGCGGGTGGATTGCAAGGTCAAGAGGTTGAGACCATCCTGGCCAACATGGTGAAACCCCGTCTCTACTAAAAATACAAAAATTAGCCAGGCGTTTGGCACACACCTGTAGTCCCAGCTACTCACGAGGCTGAGGCAGAAGAATCGTTTGAACCCAGGAGGCGGAGGTTGCAGTGAGCCGAGACTACGCCACTGTGCTCCAGCCTGGCGACAGAGCAAGACTCCGTCTCAAAAAAAAAAAAACTATGTGGTGATGCATGCCTATAGTCATAGCTACTTGGAAGGATTTCCTGGGCCCAGGGGTTCCACACCAGCACTTAGGCAACATAGCAAGACCCCATCTCAAAAAGCAAAAAACCTTAATGGGTGAGTGCATAGGACTCTTTTCTAAAATAAATGTGGTCAGCCTGGGTGTGCTGGCTTATGCCTGTAATCCCAGCACTTTGGGAGGTGGGGGTGGGCAAATCAATTGATGTGAGGAGTTCGAGACCAGCCTGGTCAACATGGTGAAACCTCATCTCTACTAAAAATACAAAAATCAGCTGGGTGTGGTGGCATGCACCTGTAATCCCAGCTACTCAGGAGACTGAAGCAGGAGAATCACTTGAACCCAGGAGGTGGTGGTTGCATTGAGCCAAGATTGGAGTCTTGCTGTCACCCAGGCTGGAATGTAGTGGCGAGATCTTGCGTTTTCTTCTTCTTTTTTTTTGATATGGAGTCGTCTTCTATCACCCAGGCTGGAGTGTAGTGGCGTGGTGCAATCTTGGCTCACTGTAACCTCCGCCTTCTGGGTTCAAGCGATTCTCCTGCCTTAGCCTCCCCGAGTACTTGGGACTACAGGTGTGTGCCACCACTCCCAGCTAATTTCGTGTGTATTTTTAGTGGAGATGAGGTTTCACTATGTTGGCCAGGCTGGTCTCGAACTCTTGACCTCAGGTGATCTGCCTTCCTCAGCCTCCCAAGTGTGCATGTATTACAGGCATGAGCCACCACATCCGGCACCCTAGCCACTCTTGTCTGACCTGTGTTCCGTTTATGCCTGCCTGATCATCGTTCTGGCACTGGAAACCTGACCTTGTGTTTCCACCGGCCTTCCTGGGGAAATCTTAGCCAGGGGTAGCCCCTGGTTTTTCAGATAGTAGGTGCAAATTCAAAACCCCACCACAATAGGTCATAATTTCAAAGACTTATTGCTTACAGGTCCTGGGAAGGGAGGGCAAAATGAATTGGGAGGACAGTCCTCCATCCATGGGTCATACAAGGCAGGGATGAGAGGCAAAGAGAGAGTGTGGCAACTAGCTGTATACATAAGGGAATAGGGCATGGTGCACTTTAAACTTAGGAGCAGATGCCTAGTCAGTTTAAGGAAGGAGGAGGAAAAGTCTCCCGGGCCAGAAAGATATGTGTAGAGTGTTTCTAGATTCTTATCTCTAGCCACAGGCTTGAGCTGATTGAGTGTGGTGTTCTGTTTTGTTTTGTTTTGAGAAAGTGTCTTGCTATATTTCCCAGGCTGGAGTGCAGTGGTGCAATCATAGCTCACGGCAGCCTCGACCTCCTGGGCTCAAGCAATCCTCCCACCTCGGCCTTCTGAGTAGCTGGGAGTACAGGCATGTACTTCCATGCTCAGCTAATTTTTTATTTTTATTTTTGTTGAGACTGTGTCTCACTACATTACTCAGGCTGGTCTTGAAATTCTGGGTTAAAGTTATCCTTCTGACTCAGCCTCCCAAGATGGTAGGATTACAGGGGTGAGCCACTGTGCCTGGCCCCCGTTTCTAATGTCTGGGCAGCAACTGTTACTGTGTTGTTCCTTTACATGGTCTTATTACCAATATGAGAGAAAGTCCAGATTGATTGTTTCTGTTCATATTCCATTTTAGGTTTTCCCTCTTTGTTAATTTTTTCAAAAATTAAATATGTAAAGGAATAACAGGCTAAGCACAGTGGTTCACACCTGTAATTTCAGCAATGTGGGAGGCTAAGGAGGGAGGATCTCTTGAGTCCAGGAGTTTGAGTGCAGCCTGGGCAACATAGAGAGATCTCTTCTCTACAATGTTTTTAATAATTAGCTGTTTTGGGAATAAGTACTTATCTTCTGATGTTGCAGGGAAGAATCAGCATTCAGATAAAAGGTTTCTCAGCAAGGTTTTTTTTTACTTTCTGCAGAAAGGGCAGTGCTTACCAGCAGTCTTGCCACAAGAGTGCACTGAACAAAAGAAAAGCAGGCCTATTTATATCTAATGCATCCAGCCCTATTGCTGTGTCCTGATTCCATTGGTTGGAAGTGGACCATACATTCTAGACTATACCCAATTGGCTAACAACTTAAAACCTTCCTAAAGAGGTAAGTGCAGAGAAGAACAAAGGAAAAAAGGAAGTAGCCTACGGAATGTTCAGAGACAAAAATACTGCTAAATAAGGAAAGAGGAACAAGCTATGACCTAAGGCTTGCCCAGGCTTATCCAGTCATGTCAGGGCAGATATCTAGGCTAAAATGTAAGAACTGAGAACACAAAGTACACTGGTGTCTTTATTGTAGCTAGCAGATGTAACAAAGGCCTTTGAGTAGATTAACCTAGAGAAAGAGACTACTATCTATTCTTAACAGGCTAAGAGAATTTGAAGAGGAACCTTTATTTATTTCACTTTATATAATTTCCCCGTCTTTATTTTATAATTCTTCAAACTTGTTTAACATATCTTGGCTTAGTTGCTCTGTTGGATCTTCTAAAAGAAGTAGTCTTTCTGAATAGGGTGGAGGAGGGTTAGGAAACAATTTAATGAGAGTAATAGAGACAAGCTTCTCTAGGAAGCTTCGAAGACAGGGATAATACAGCATCCTGCTAGAATGAGTACACCAATAACAAGAGCGGATGAAGTCAGAATTGAAATCAGAATTCCTTTCCAGCCACTGAACCATTTTTCTATCATTTTAGTAAAAGGGTCACTGATTCCAGAATTCTTGGCAAGTTCATCAGATAAAGCTGTTAAACCTTGCAGTGCCTTGGTTATAGTTCCATCAGTAGCAGTATTGTTGGGAATAAAGGCACAACATTGAGTTCTTTATCATGATACAAACGCCTCTTTTTTTTCTGCTAGTATCATGTCTAAGGCTAATCTATTCTCCCAAGCCATTTGGCTGGTGGATCCTAATTGTTCAGCTATTCCTCTGATAGTGTCCTTAGTGTTATTTACAAAGTGTTGTTGATTGTACTAAATATAATTTATACAGTCTACATTTTTATTAATAGTTACCTACCAGAACAATGTAGATTCAAACCTTGAAGCTATTTGATTTCATGCTTTAAAGCTATTCCTCTGATAGTGTCCTTAGTATAATTTACAAAGTATTGTTGACTGTACTAAATATAATTTATCCAGTCTGCATTTTTATTAATAGTTGCCTACCAGAACGATGTAGATTCAAACCTTGCAACTATTTGATTTCATGCTTTAAATTTATCTGGCACTCCTCACGGGACTCCAATGACATCTATATAAACCTGAGGATCAAAGGGCTTGTAAGGAATGTCTTCTGGTTTGCGGTGTTTTGTTTTTAACTTCTCAGACTGATGAAACGCTAGGGTGAAAGGGATAGCCAATTGGATTAGATTACAAGTACTGCTCCAGTTATCTGGCAGAGTGTCCAGTAAAGGTCCTCCACAGTACCACCATACATCCGCTCAGGGATGGTTGAAAGCCGACTCATGGGTAAGCTCTTGGAAGGGCTTGAGCTCTTTGCATCCTTTTATGCTTCTGATGAACACCAGATTCTCTACTTGCCATGAGAGGCATGAAGTAAACTTGGCTTTTAGAGGTGGAAGCTGGATTGTCCTTGGAGGCTGAGCTGCAGGGTGTTGAACTTTAGGAAACTGCAGAGAGAGAGTGTGGCATGATGGACTATCCTAGGCTGTGGGATTCTGAAAAAGAGCCTCCATACAGTTCATACCTGGTCGACGAAGAGACCATCTGAGTGGAAAGAGGACAGTCTGGGCCTCCAGCCTGCTGTGTGCACAAGTGTAACAGTTGCTCTTATTCAAGTTGCAGATGGGATATTTAATCCATTCCAGCCAGGCATTTGCATCTTGGTATTCTGTTTCAATGGCTAAGGTCTACCTTAGATCTTCTACTTTTACAATAGAAACCTTAGTTTTGTTTTGGTTTTTGTTTGTGTTTTTTTTTTTTTTTTTTTTGAGATGGAGTCTCACTCTGTTGCCCAGGCTGGAGTGCAGTTGCACAATCTTGGCTCACTGCAACCTGCTCTTCCTGAGTTCAAGCAATTCTCCTGCCTCAGCCTCCCAAGCATCTGGGACTACAGGTGTGCACCACCACACCCAGCTAATTTTTGCATTTTTAATAGAGATAGGGTTTCACCATGTTGACCAGGATGGTCTCAATCTCTTGACCTCGTGATCCACCTGCCTCGGCCTCCCAAAGTGCTGGGATTACAGGTATGAGCCATCATGCCCAGCCAACACCTTAGTTTTATTATTAGATGTGGGAACAACTAGTGTTGGGCGACTGAGAATACTCAAGTCGGAGAAGAAGGGAGAACAATGTGTATTCCAAAAATGCCTAGGGGATTCTTTCCATTTACATCAGTCCCTGAACTATAGAAGTGACTAAGGGCAGGCCGAGAGTCAGTTTAGGTGGAAGTGGTGATAGAGAGGAGGACAGGGTTGCATTGATAAGATTGACAATTGGAAGGTGCAGTTCCTTTAGTGAGATAGAGGAGGGGCATTAAATCCTCACAAACCCCTCCCTTGGAAGTCTAACCTTGGTCCTGAGTGATCTAAAGAACATAGTCTTAACTGCTACAGGGTTGTCAGGTTGTAGAAACAGAAAATCAGCGTCTCGGCTGCAGGTGATCACAACGATGAGAACTAGGAGTAGTAGGTGTATCAATTAGAGGGCCATGGCATAAATACTTGTTTGAAAAGCTTAGCTAGTCTCACTCTGAAGCCCAGGCTGGGGTGCAGTGGCATGATCTTGGCTTACTGCCAGCTCTGCCTCCTGGGTTCAAGTGATTCTTCTGCCTCAGTCTCCTGAGGAGCTCGGATTACAGGTGCATGCCACCACACCAAGCTAATTTTTGTGTTTTTAGTAGAGAGAGGGTTTCGCCATGTTGGTCACACTGGTCTCGAACTCCTGACCTTGTGATCCACCTGTCTTGGCCTCCCAAAGTGCTGGGATTACAGGTGTCACCTACCACACCCGGCTGTTGTTTACCTTTTACACCTCTACAAGATATGACAGAACAAGCATCAAAGGCAATGGTCTGAGGTGAGTCAGACTTAGTTACATTAATAACAAAGGAGCTAGTAATAGAATAAGGAAAGGAAAAGAAGCAATATAAAAGGTATATGAAAATTAAACCTGCTTTAACTTCAACTTGGTAGAGCTCAACCCTGGAACAATAGCCCATGATTCTGGAGATGGTGATACTTTCTTGACCCGAGTATGATGTGTCCACCCCTTCTCTGCTGTACGAATAGCAGTCTCAGTGGTTAGTAACACAAGGTGTAGGGTCCTTCCTAGGCTGGCCTGAGCTTCTTTCCTTTCTCTCCTTTGATGAAAAGGTGATCCCCAGGCTGATGAGGATGCACTGAAAACTCTAAGGGTGGGGCCTGTCCTAAAAGACCCTTAGTTTTTGTTTTTGTTTTGTTTATTTTGAGATGGAGTTTTTGCTCTTGTTTCCCAGGCTTGAGTCCAATGGTGCAATCTCGGCTCACTACAACCTCCGCCTACCAGGTACAAGCAATTCTTCTGCCTCAGTCTCCTGGGTAGCTGGAATTACAGGCACCCACCACCATGTCTGGCTAATTTTGTATTTTTAGTAGAGATGGGGTTTCTCCATGTTGGTCAGGTTGATCTCGAGCTCCCAACCTCAGGTGATCCTCCTGCTGTGGCCTCCCAAAGTGCTGGGATTACAGGCATGAGCCACCACACCTGGCCAAAACCCTTAGTTTTAACAGAAGAGAAGGTGGAAAAGAGATCAGATACATAATTTGTAAGAAATTGATCTTTGGTTTCAAACGTGGGAACATCTGCTGAGAAATGTAGGTAAGGTAGTCCATATAACATTTTGTATGGGGATAGCCTTCTGGGAGCAGTCCTAATCTTCAATAATGCGATGGTTAGCATTTGGTCCATGCTGTGTTTCCAAAATTCATTTAGTTAAATGGTTTTTTTGTTGTTGTTTTTGTCTTTTGTTTTTAGAGTTTGGTTCATTCTTTTCACTCTTTCAGAGGAGGAGGGGTGCCAGGGAATATGAAAGTCCTATTTTATGTCTAACACTTGGGCCAGTTTTAAAATATGTACAGTGAAATGAGTCTTGTTATCTGAATCGATATTTTCTATTAGTCTAAATCTAGGTACGATATGTTAAACTAATGCCTTTACTACATTACTGGCAATTGCCTTTGAGAAAGGAATAGCTTCTATCTAGTGTGTGAAGTGATCTGCTGTTACTAATAAATACTTTATACGGCCAACTGAGGGCATTTCAGTGTAATCTACTTGAACACTTTGGCCTCTAATCTAGGGCCTCTTTGTCTCCGTCTTTCTTCCTTCTTTTCACATCTATAACCTTTATAACCTTTACTCTGACCTTCTCCGTTAAAATACTAGCCTTGAATCCATGAATTCTAGGGCCTTTCCCTTTCACCTCCTTTGGCAAACCTTTCTGGCCTGGGTTTAAATTTAGCCCTTGGCATCATTGCCCTGGCGAACTTTGCCAAAAGATATTTTGCTTTCTGTCTTTGCTTTTCTTTATCTCTCTCTACATACTCTTTCTGGGCTTCACCTAAAAGCTCTTCTATTGATGGGTTTTTCCAATTGTCTGGTTTTTGTAACTTCTTTGCAATATCTGACCAGCTATTTGTAACAAAATGCAGCTTTAACATTTTTTTTTGTCCTAGAGGGCTTTGTATATCAAAAGCTTTAGAGACATTTTGAGATCAAGGGGCTGACTCTTGAATTTCTTTAACAATCATTTCTTTTTAAATTTCTCATGTTATTTTGATGGGCTGCAAGATTATTGTCCCACTGTGGGTCTTAAGCAGGAAACTTTGTATCTGCTGTTGGGACATCCTGGCCTGAAGGATGATCACACTCCCAGGCTCCCAGGCTGCCGCAGCCTTACAAATGATGTTTTGCTCCTCCCTTGGAAAAAAAGAATACTTAAAATGAACATTAACTCTGTCCAAGTGTATAATTGGGGACTTAAGAACTAATCATTCTGTTCTGTTACTCTTATCAGGGTCATCTAGTAATGGCCTAAGTTCTCTTTTTCAGATTTCAGACCTCAGAAATAGTCAAATGAGCATTCACAAAGATAATTTTGTCCCCTCCTTGAGGCACTTCATTTAGAGGAAAAAGCTTTGAAGCTGAAGATAATTCCTTAGAGGAAGGAATAGGAAAATTTTGGATATCTCTTACACATTGTTGTATCTCCTGCTGAGGTGGTGCTGCAGTGGGCTCAGGAACGGCAGAAACAGGAGGTATGGGAGGAGGAAGAGTGGCTGTGGGCGCAAGAGCTGTGGGAGCTGGGAGTGGAGGATCTGTGGGTGGTGGTGGGAACGAAGGAAGATGATCTGAGGGGGTCCCACTTATATGAGGGTTGCTTATGGACAAAAACTTCACCTTTGTCGGACGAGGCCGCTCCTGACTTTGTTCTACACTCTGGTTGTTTTCCTCCTTCCCTTAACTGGTAAAGGAGGATGGGCCTCTGCTGCCAACAGAGAGCATAATCTATCTCCTCTTGTAAGACTGGGCTCTTAGTATTGACATACATTATCGGAATTCGACAGACCTAATCCTTATTTGACCTAAACTTTGGCCAGACAGCTGCAGGCTTGAGGATATGTTCTTTGGTCCAAATAAAACAGCAATATTTTATCACGTTGCTTTTTTCTTATGCTTAGTTCTTCAATTATCCTTCTAACATATTAGCATACACCCTAACATGCTGTCAGGAGGAATCTGATCACTGGAGTCAGCTTTACTTCCTCTCTTTGTTTTACTAGAAGTGTTACCCATATTGGGTACTGGTCGGGTTTAATCTCCTGAAACCAGCAGAAGGCCCAGCCTCTTGACTAGGGATGTCTTGCCTTTCTGCCCCTGGACAGCCCAACCCCTCAAGCTAGGGATGTTTTGCCTTTCCAGCCCTGGCAGGTTGATCTGTTCCCTTCCTTTTCCCTTCTGAAGGTCCCTTGCATACTCACACATACACGCATTCAATCCTCTAGAAATTGACCACCAAAGAAGTACTTTGTTGCCTTCTTGCAATGTTTCCTACCTTTTCTCTTGCATGAGGTTGCCTGTACACCAGCACTGTAAGTCTTTCCCCTACATTGCTGAGAATCTGGGTTTACACCTCGCACCAGATGGGTCCCCTAGGGACACCACAATGAGGTGGCAGGGGCACTCCTCCTCATGAGAGAGGGCCAGAGACCACACCAGAGGGGAATGCCTCCCCGTATGGGCCACCAAATTGTTGGGAATAAGTTTTTATCTTCCAGTGTCGCAGGGAAGAATCAGCATTCAGACAAATGGTTTCTCAGCAAGGCTTTCTGTAACTTTCTGCAGAAAGGGCACTGCTCACCAGCAGCGTTGCGACGAGAGTTCACTGAACAAAGGAAGAATAGGCATATTTATGTCTAACACATCCAGCCTTATTGCTGTGTCCTGATTCCATTGGCTGGAACTGGACCTCACATTGTAGGCTATACCCAATTGGCTAACAACTTAACACTTTCCTAGAGAGATAAGGGCAGAGGAGAACAAAGGAAAAGAGGAAGTAGCTTATGGAATGCTCAGAGAGACAAAAATACTTCTAAATAAGGAAAGAGGAACAAGCTATGACTTAAGGCTTGCCCAGGCTTATCCAGGCATGTCAGGGCAAATATCTAGGCTAAAATGAGAACACAAAATCTACTGATTTCTTTACTGTAGCTAGCAGATGTAACAAAGGCCTTTGAGTAGGTTAATCTAGAGAAAGAGACTACTATCTATTCTTAATAGGTGAAAAGAATTTGAAGAGGAATCTTTATTTATTTCACTTTCTATAGCTGGATGGGCCAGGTGCAGTGGTGTAGGCCTGTAATCCCAGCCCTTTGGGAGCCCGAGGTGGGTGGATCACGAGGTCAAGAGATTCAGACCATCCTGGCCAACATGGTGAAACCCTGTCTCTACTATACAAAAATTAGCTAGGCATGGTGGTACGTGCCTGTAGTCCCAGCTACTTGGGAGGCTGAGGCAGGGTAATCGCTTGAATCCAGGAGGCAGAAGTTGCAGTCAGCCTAAATTGTGCCGCTGCACTCCAGCCTGGTGACAGAGTGAGCCTGTCTCAAAAAAAAAAAAAAAAAAAAAAAAAAGTAAATTAGCTGGATGTGGTGGTGCACATATGTTGTCCCTGATACTCAGGCAGGATTGCTTGAGTTCAGGAGCTAAAGGCTGCAGTGAGCCGTAACACCACTACACTCCAGCCTATGCAACAGAGTAAAACCCTGTCAAAACACAAATAGAAGAAGAATGTAATTTTAAACATCAGAACTAAACAGAATGTTGTGCGTAGAGAGGTTTCCCTTTCCCTATCTTCTCCATCTTTTTTTTTTTTTTTAATTGAGACAGAGTCTCACTCTCTTGCCCAGGCTGGAGTACAACGGTGTGATACAGGCTCATTACAACCTTTGCCTTCTGGGTTCAAGTGATTCTCCTGCCTCAGCCTCTTGAGTAGCTGGAACTACAGACATGCACCACCACACCTGGCTAATTTTTTATTTTTACTAGAGACAGGGTTTCATCATGTTAGCCAGGATGGTCTCAATCTCTTGACTTTGTGATCCACCTGCCTTGGCCTCCCAAAGTGCTTAGATTACAGGCGTGAGCCAGCATACCCAACCTCCATCTTGTTCTTACCCCACCATTCTGTTTAAGATGTTCCCATCCATCCCTGATAGATTCTGAATCTTATTATTTTCAGAATAATCATAGCAATGTTTCCCTGTACTCAGAATGAACAGATAATTATATATTTTATTTTTATTTTTATTTTTTATTTGTATTATTATTATTTTTTTGAGACTGAGTCTCACTCTGTTGCCTAGGCTGGAGTGCAGTGGTGCAATCTCGGCTCACTACAACCTCTGCTTCCTGGGTTCAAGCGATTCTCCTGCCTCAGTCTTCCAAGTAGCTGGGTTTATAGGTGCCCACCACCATGCCCGGCTAATTTTTTGTATTTTTAGTAGAGACAGGGTTTCAACATGTTGGCCAGGCTGGTCTCGAACTCCTGACCTCAAGTGATCCACCTGCCTTGGCCTCCCAAAGTGCTGGGATTACAGGCATGAGCCACCGTGCCTGGCAACAGTTTATATTTTCACTTAACAGTATATCTTGGAAATCACTCCATGTTAGAAATAAGTTCTCAGTGCTGCAGAGAGAGACCAGCACTTGAAAGAAAAGTTTCTCAGCAAGGCAAAGTTTACTTCTTCAGAAGGATGCTGCTCACACCTGAAGGAGTCACAAGAACACACCAAATGGAAGGAAAGGATTTTTAACACTAATGCATCATAGCTTCTGCTTCTGTGTCCTTCCTTATTGGTTGAGGGTTGCATCGCACAATCTAAGCTGATCCCAACTGGCTATTTCAAATAGAGGAGGGGTATAGGTTACAGTAGCGGGGAAGGGCAGTTTACAGAACAAAGAACAAGGAAGTTGGACCTTTGAAGAGGAACTCATTAGGTCTAACAATTTTCCCATTTTTGATTTTGTAATCCTTCCTTTCAAATACTTCTAATAGGATCTAGCTTTGCTGCTCTTCTTGGTTGTTTAGAAGTAAAAGTTGATCTGAATAGGGTGGGGGAGAGTTGGGGGAGTTCTTGGTAAGGGCTGTTTCTATGAGCTTTTGAACTAGTCCACAGACACGGTATAATACAGCACCCTAAGAGAATGAGCACCCCATTACAATCACAAGGGAAGTGAGAATAGAGGCCATGAGTCCTTTCCATCTACCAAACCATTTTTTTCATTAAGCCTGTAAAGGGTCATTTATTCCCATATTTTCAGCTAGTTTATTCACTAGGGTGGTGAGGCCTTGTAGAGCCTTAGTGATAGTTCTGTCAGGGGCTGCATTATTGCAGATAAAGTTGCAACACTGGGCTCCAATCATGATACAAACTCCACCTTTCTCCACTAATACGTGTCAAGAGCTATTCTATTTTCCCAGGCCACTTGGCTGGTGGGGCCCAATTGTTCAGCCATTCCTTTAATGGCATCCCTGGTGTAATTGACAAATCATTGTTGGTTATAGTATATGTAATTTTTCCAGTCTACGTTTTTATTTATAGTAGACCACCAGAACAGAACAAACTCTAATCCAGCAGCTATTTGGTTTCAAGCTTTGAATTCATTTGGTACCCTTGGAGGGACCCCGATAGCATTTATGTAGACATGGGGGTCAAAGGACCTTCAAGGGACTTTCCTTTTTTTCCAAGTTAGTTAGTTATTGTTTGGCTGATGAAATGCCAGGGTGAAAGGGATAGCCAACTGGATTAGAGCACAAGTGCTGCTCCAATTGCTTGGCAGCATACCCAAGAGAGATCCTCCAAATACCACCAAACATCTGCTTGTGGATAGACAAGGGCAGTCTGATTGGTGAGCTCTAAAAAAAGGCTTGGGTTCACTAGATTCACAGGAATCTAGTGGACAGTAGATTCCTGAAGAATGCCAAGTTTTCCCCCTGTCACAAGAGACACGATGTAAAATTGGCATCAGAGGCTGGGAGCCAAATGGCCCTTGTGAACTGACCCACAGGGCGGTCTTTGACTTACAGGAAAAGCAATGAGAGTGCTGCATGACTAATTACCCCAGGCTGTAGGGTGCTGGAAGAGAGCCACCATTCAATGCATGCCCGGTTGGTTAGACCATCCAAGTGGAAAAGGAACTGTTTGGGTTTCTGGCCTACCCACTGCACACACGGAACAGCTGCTTTTGTTTAGAGTACAAGCTGAATATTTAATCCATTCCATTCAGGCATTCGCATCCTGATAACCGGTGTCAATGGCTAGGGTTTAAGTCTTTGACTTCCACTATGGCCACTTAGTTTTGTCATTAGGTAGTGGTAAGACAGTTTGATTTGGAGGAGGGTTTGGAGAGGAGTTACCCCTAGGAGGTGGGGAAGGGGTGATAAAGCCCATTTCAAAGGACCCTATGGGATCTGTCCCAGCCACTTTGCCTCCTATGCCATAGAAACAACATAAAGTGGGGTTAGGATTGATGGAGGTAGGGGTAAGAATAGAAATTTGCGCTGGGTTGTACTGATGATGTTGGCAATTAGAGGGGGCATTTTTGTTTTTTTGTGAAATAAAGGTATGGTTTTAAAGAGGTGCAGCTTCCTTAGGAGGTCCACTTTGATGCCTAGTAGTCCATAGTGCCGACTCTGACTGGCAGACTCTGTCCGAGCGACATGACAGAAGTACGCAGACACATGTCTTTCCCTGTGGGAGCACCAATGGGGGACCCCATGGCTCACAGATCCCAAAGAGGGAGTAGGGGTAAAAAGTGAAGCCCCATATGCTGGAGATGCTCCGCATTTATTTAGTACAGATTAAATGACAACGATCTTGAGCAAACACCATTAGTGGGTAATTAACATTGCTGACCCAAGTGGAGAGCAGTGCTGGGTGTGGATGATCAAAGGTCAGAACAAGCTATTTAGATAAACTCCCTTACATTGCTTTGTACCTACTCCTCACCTAATTAATTGCTTCTGGGTAAGGACAGCCGCCTTCTGCTCATTCCTTCCTGAAGCTTTACAAAACCTCTTGGCCTTCCAAGAAGGTTTTCATCTGTCTTATAATTTTTCCCACCACCCTGACCCATCTCCTACACATAGGACATCATTCCAGGTGGAGCAGAACCTTTCCCAAAATGTAAGGATTTTGGCTTCTACTAAGCAAGAATTGAATGAATGTAGAAGGTTAAAATCTACCCTGGAAGGACAGAGATATTTCTCTGAGGAGGCTAGCTGCCTCTGGTTTTGGAGGTCCCCACAGGGTATGGCAAGACACATGTCAAATGTGATTGTTTGAGGAGAGGGTGACCTGGTTACATTGATAATGAAGTGTCCTTGAGTAGGTAAGGGAAGAAGGAAAAGACAGATTAGACCCTTTTGAATATTAACTTGGAGAGCATTGGTCCTGGAGTAATGGCCCATGACTCTGCAGGGGATGGGGCCCTTTTTACTCAAGTGTGGTGGGTCCATCCTTTTTCAGCCATTTGGATTGCTGTTTCAGTAGTCAAGAGTACCAGATAAGGTCCTCCCAAGCTGGTTTGAGTTTTTCGTCTTTTCAACTCTTGATGAGAACATGATCTCCCAGCTGGTATTGATGTGCTGGGAACTCCAGGGGTGGTGTTTGTGCTAGTAAGTCTTTGGTCCTGAGGAAAGTGAAAGTGGAAGATAGATTGAGTATATAGATTTTTGAGGAACTGACCCTTTGTTTCAAATGTAGGAATGTCAGTAGTATAGATAAGGCAACCCATATAGCATTTCGTAGGGAGATAACACCAACATCTCTCTGAGGGGCACTTTGGACCCTTAATAAGACAGTGAGAAGGCACTTAGTCCATAGTAACTAAGTTTCTAAAACTAATTTGGTTAGGTGGCTTTTTGGAATCTGGTTCATCCTTTCTACTTTTCCTGATGAGGGTGGGTACCAGGGAGCATGATATTCCCATTTTATTCCTAGTACTTGGCCTAATCTCTTAATGACATGTACAGTGCAATGGGTCCCATTGTCTTAATTAATATTTTCTATCAGTTCAAACCTGTATATAATATTTTCTACTAATGCCTTAACCACATTATTAGCAGTTGCACTTGAAAAGGGAATAGTCTCCACCCACTGAGTAATGTGATCCACTGTTACTAGTGTGTACTTCAGGCAGCCTGTTGGGGGCATTTTGGTGTAGTCAGTTTGGACACTTTGGAATGGTCTTAATCTTAGCCTTCTTTACCCAAGAGGTGGTTTTCTTAGGATTTATTAGTTTTCTTACATATTAGGCAACCATTTGTAACTTGTTTTGCTAGGGTATAAACTCCTATATACCCATAAACCCTGAGAACTGTATCACACATAGCCTGAGGTCCCCAATGAGTTCCCTGAAGCAGTTGAGATAGCACTTTCCTCATTAGGGGTCTCAATAGCATTTCTCTTTGGTCTGGTAACATCCATTTCCCTACTGAGTTTTCTTTGGCTCCTGATTTCCTTAATTTCTCTTTTTCAGCGGGAGAGAAGATGGGACTTGTAGTTGGGGAAGAAAGACAAGGGGTTAGGTGAAAAATGGGCATTTTGGGAGAAGAGGCAGCTTGTTTGGCTATTTGATCTGCAAGATTATTTCCTTGACTTTCGAAAGAAAGATTTCTCTGGTGTCCTGGAACATGGACAATTGATATCTCTTCTGGTAGCTGGAGATTTTCCAATACTTGAGTGACTGACTCCTTGTGGACAAGGTCCTGGCCTTTGCTATTTATGAGACCTCATTCAGTGAGATCTTTCCAAAGGTATGGACTACCCCGAAGGCATATTTGGAGTTAGTGTAAATAGTCCCTTTCCAGTTTCGCAGATGTTTTAAGGCTTGATTTAATTTGAACAATTTACATATTTGGGCAGACCAGTTACTGGGTGGTCTTCCCGACTCTACCTCTTTGAGGGCTTCCTCACTGACTACTGAGTACCCATTGTGTTTTTTCCCTTCAACCACCCGGGAGGAGCCGTCTAAACAGGTGTTGCCCTGTTTTGAATGGCGTCTCCCTTAGATCAAGCCTGACTTTAGTTTGATAACGACTAGAACCAGACATTTATGTTCAGGGTTCTTGAGATTTGGATTTCCCATTAGGAAAGTGTTGGGGTTGAGTGTATTGTCTGTGGTTAGGGTTAAATCATCTTTTTCTAGTAAGATAGATTCATATTTTAAGATTCGTGAATTGGTAAGCCATCTACCTGCTTTTTGGTTTAGGATGGTTTTAACCTGATAAGTTGTGCTTACAATGAGGTTTCCCCAAAAGGTTATCTTCCCGCTTTCCTCTGTTAATAGGGCAGTTGCTGCAACACACTGAATTCATTCGGGCCACCCACAGGTTACTGGGTCAAGAATTTTTGACAGAAAGACTATAGGCTGCTGGTGGCCCCTGTGTGTTTGGGTGAGCACCCCTACAGATATGCCTTTATTCACATTGGTGAAGAGGAGGAATGGCTGTTCTAGGGAAGGTAAAGCTAAGACTGGGGCAGTTATGAGCAGGCGTTTTAATTCCTCTACTTGTTGGACCTCCTGTGGTGTCCAAAGAAGAGTCAGGTCCCTCTTTAGTAAGTTTCAGGTTTAGAGGCTTTGTTTTTGTTTTTAATTGTAATTTAGTTCTGGGGTACATGTGCAGATCATGCAGGATTATTGCACAGGTACATAACATGGCAAGGTGGTTTGCTGCCTTCATCCCCCCTATCACCTATAGCTGGTATTTCTCCCTTCATTATCCCTCCCCACCCCCACTGCCCTTCCCCTACCCTCCCCCTCACTGACCGCAGTGTGTGATGCTCCCCTCCCTGTGTCCACGTTTTCTAATTGTTCAATACCCGCCTATGAGTGATAACATATGGTGTTTGGTTTTCTGTTCTTATGTCAGTTTGCTGAGAATGATGGTTTCCAGATTCATCCATGTCCCTATGAAGGGCATGAACTCATTGTTTCTTATGGCTGCGTAGTATTCCATGGTGCATATGTGCCACATTTTCTTTATCCAGTCTACCGATGATGGACATTTGGGTTGGTTCCAGGTCTTTGCTATTGTAAACAGTGCCGCAACGAACATACATATGCATGTGTCTTTATAAAAAAATACGGAACGCTTCACGAATTTGCATGTCATCCTTGCACAGGGGCCATGCTAATCTTCTCTGTATTGTTCCAATTGTAGTATATGTGCTGCCAAAGCGAGCGCTCAAGGCTTTGTTTTTAAAGCATAAAGTCAATCCATAAGCGATAGTATCCAATCAACCCCAATAATTTCCTAAGCTCTTGTTTTGTTTCAGGCAAAGGTAGGGCTATGATTCCTTCGATTCGTTCAGGGCCTAATCTCTGTTTATCTTTGCTTATTAAGTGTCCTAGGTATTTTACCTCAGGTTCCAAAAACTGGGGTTTACTCTTTGAGACAAGCAATCCTTACTCCCTCAGAAGATTTAGAAAGCAAATTGATACCGCCATTACCTGGGTCCTTGGTGTCTCCTGAAATGAGTAGGTCATGCACATATTGGAGCAGACATATGGAAGAGGGGAGAGGGAAATTCTCTAGGACTTGCTCTAGAATTTGACCAGATCTGGGGAGTCCACAAACTCTTGGGGCAGGACTGCCCATCAGTACCATTGCTTCTGACCAGAGTGAGGGTCCTCCCATTTGAAAGCAAACATGTCCTGGCTGTCCTCTGCTAACGGGCAAGCCCAAAAGGTGTCTTTTATATCTATTACCATGAACCATTGGTGGTCATATGGGATTTTGCTGGTAATGGTATAAGAGTTGGGGTCCACAGGGTGGGTAGTCTGGACTCTCTGGTTAATAGCCTGGAAATCTTGCACTAGCCAGTATGATGCATCTGACTTTTTTCACAGGTAATATTGGAGTGTTATAAGGAGACACACAGGTTCAAGGAGTCTGTCATGGATGAGACCTTCAATTATAGGTTTTAAACCCACTCTGCCTTCTAGGGGAATGCGGTATTGTTTACTTTTTACTGTTTCCCTGGGAGGTTTTAGTTTTATATGAATTGGAAGAACTTGTTAACTTCCTAGATTTTCCTCCTTTGACCATACATCAGGGTGTATTTGGCTTTCTTCGGGGGCGGTAAGCAAGTTTAAGGGAGTAAAGAATTTTCCCTAAATAATATATAGACCTATGCCCAATTTTAAGTCCCTTCCTAACAAATTTGTCCTTGCTTCAGGAATTAAATGGTGACTGATCTATTCTTGTATTTAATTTGTTTCCTCCAGAATTTTTGTTCTAAACCTTTCCCCCTTTGTCCTCGAGATGAATGGCTTCTCTGCAGAGCAGGCTACATTTGATGGAAGGTAGCAAAGACAGGAGTGAGCCATTCCTGAATCTATTTAAAATGTGATAATTTCTAGCTTGGGTCTCACCTGTAGATTTTTAGCAAGGGCTCTTGGTGGGACTTGAGATAAGAGACAGAGCCCCTGACCCCCCTATTCTTCTTCAAAGGTCACAAGTGGGAGGATTTCTCTCTTTCCCATTTGACACACTCCATCTTAAAGTGTCCTGGTTTCCCACATCTGAAACTTTGTTTTCCCCCTTTTCCCTTCTTGCCCTTAGGTCCTCAGGTTTTATCTCTTGTTTCCTGTATGTGACTTTGCAGCTAGTGGCTTAGAACATTTATGGGTCCTGTTTCTTTGGGTCCCTCGTTGAAGGGTGGACAGCATAGTTTTTGCTTTTTGTTTCTGCTTTTCCTTGTCTCTTCTCACATATACATTTTGGGCCTCCCTTAGAAGTTATTCTATGGAGCGGTCTTTCCAATTCTCTATTTTTTGCAATTTGTTTGGTAATGTCTGGCCAACTGTTGGTGACAAAGTGGAGTTTTAACAATCCTTGTCCAAGTGGATCTTCTTATTTTCAAACCTGCATATTTTCTTATTTGCTTTTTGAGTCTGTTTGAAAATTCCATGGACCCTTCATCCTCTCCTTGTTACATGTTGAACGCTCAGGAAATATTTTAAGTTTGGGGTACTGATTCCCTAATTCCTTTAATTATCATTTCCCTGAGATCTCTCGTATTTTCCCAGTGAGATGCATCATTATTATCCCATTGAGGGTCTTGAGCCAGAAATTTTTTGTCCACTGCAGGAAGGTTTTGGCCAGAAGGATGTTCACTTTCCCAGACGAGCATCGCGGCCCGGTGGATCATAGTCTTTTCCTCCCCTGAGAGAAGAACATCTAAAATGGACATTAGTTCAGCCCAAGTCTATAACTGTGGCCCTAAAATTGATCAATTTGATTTGCTACCCCATAACGGTCATCTAATAAGGGGTTGAGTTACCTTTTTAAGTGTCTGACTTCTAAGCTGGTTAAGGGGGCATTTGCGAAACCAGTGCCCCCTCCCCCCAGTGGGACTTCCCTTAAGGGGAAAAGGGTTGGGGCAGATTTCTTTGATGAACAGGGAAAAGGGACGTTTCGAACATCCTTTCTACGTTATTCTGTCTCATGTTGGACTTTTCCCAGGGGAGAGACATGTTCAAGGGGGTGACTAGGAAGAACATGAGGTGTTGGTTCCCTGGGGACAGGATTATATGGGGGAGGAACTGAGAGATTAGCTGCCTGTGGTGAAGGATTTGACAGGGAAGGTAACCTACGGGGTCCCATGTATTGGGGTCTTTCGACATAGGAGCTGACTTAACTAGGTCTCCTTTGGGGAGTACCAAATTTGGTTCCTCCCTTGTACCCTTTAGGGGAAAGAGAAGAACAGGCATAATGTATTTCCTCCTCAGAGACTGGACTTCTGTCATTAACATATTGAATTAAGAGTTGACAGACCCAATCCTTGTCTGATCCAAACCTTGGCCAGAAGACTAAGGGTTTGAGGATGGGTTTATTAGTCCAAAGAAAACAGCAATATTTTATCATTTATTGCTTTTTTAATGTTTGGTCCTCTCATTATCCTTCCAATACTTTAACATGAGGCCAAGGGGGCTGTCTGGAGGAATTTTATTATCTGTCTGGCTTTTTGTTCCCCCTGTCCTACTTGGAGTATTTCCCATCCTGGAGGTATGGTGTGAGGCACAATCTCTTGTCTTAGAGATTTCTTGCCTTCCCCTTCTCTAGAGGCTCAACCCCCTCACTGGAGGTTTCTTGCACTCTTTTGACAGTTGCTTCATCCTTCTCTGACTGCTTCCCTTGCGGGAATTTAGGTCCCTCTTAGCATTGGCAGGTCGGTATAATCCCCCAATAGGAAATCCGCCCTAAGCCGTATGATGTGACCATGGAAGCAGATCCAGACTCCACTTTTACTTCGCACCTAGTAGCGTATTTCATTCATAAACTTTCAACCTCCAAGATGTCCTCACCACGAAAGAAATACTTTGTCACCCCTGCAACTTTTCTTATCTTGGCCTGTGCACAGAGGTACCTGGTCACTGTGGAATTTTTAGGATCCTCCCCACCCATGTTGCTGAGAGTTCAAGTGTCTTCGTCATTTCAGGTGGAACCCAATCCTCCACTCCCAGGGCCATCACAATGAGGCAGTGGGATGTGTCTCCCAAAAGACAATCGTCTCCCAAAATACAGTCTCCTAAAAGACAATCGTGGGCACCTCCCAAAGGAGAATGGGATCCCAGATGAGCCCCAAATTGTTAGAAATAAGTTCTTAGTTCCACAGAGAGAGATCAGCACTCGAAAGAAGTTTCTCAGCAAGGAAAAGTTTACTTCTGCAGAAGGGTGCTGCTCATGCCTGTAGCAGTTGCAGGAGCACACCAGACAGGAAAGGAAGGGATTTTTAACCCTAATGCATCATAGCTTCTGCCTCTGTGCCCTTCCCTCATTGGCTGGGGGTTGGATGCACAATCTAAACTGATCCCAATTGGCTATTTCAAATAGAGGAGGGGTATGGGTTACAGTGGTGGAGAAGGGCAGTTTCAGTTGGAGGGAAAGACAGTTTCAGCGGGAAGGACAGTTAACAGAACAAAAGTTACAGAACAAAGGACAAAGAAGTTGGACCTTTGAAGAGGAACTCATTTTGCCTAACACTCCATGTGAGTTCATAGAGATCTTCATTTCTAGAGCTGCGTGATACTCCATTGGTGGATGTACCATATATTCAGATACTCTAATACTTGAAAGTATTTAAGATGGCTGGGCGTGGTGGCTCACGCCTGTAATCCAAGCACTTTGGAGGTTAAGGCAGGTGGATCACCTGAGGTTGGGAGTTCAAGACCAGGCTGACCAACATGGTGAAACCCCGTCTTGAAAAAAAAAAAAAAAGAGAGTATTTAAGGCATTCAAATTATAATTACAAACAGTGCTGCAATTAATACTCTTGAAAGTTTTTGAATTGTTAAAGGTTTACCTTCAAGGCAAATTCTTAGAAGTTTAGACTGAATCCTGGACCTGGTTTAAAAAAAAATTCTTAAAAGGAAGATTGCAAAGCCTTAGCCTCCCAAAGTGCTGGGGCACAGTGGCCCATGCTTGTAACCCCAGCACTTTGGGAGGCTGAGGCAGCCAGACTGTTTGGGCTCTTTAGTTCCAGACCAGCCTGGGTAACGTGGTGATCCCGTCTCCACAAAATATACAAAAATTACCTGGGTATGGTGGCTCATGCTTGTAGTCCCCAGCTACTCTGGAGGGTCAGGTGGGAGAATCACTTGAACCTGGAAGGAGGAGGCTGCAGTGAGCCCAGATCGTGCCACTGCACACTCTAGCCTGGGTGACACACCAAGACTCTGTCTCAAAAAAGAAAGAAAAAGAAAAGGAAAGAAAAGAAAGAAAAGAAAAGAAAGAAAAAAGGCCAGGCGTGGTGGCTCATGCTTGTAATCCCAGCACTTTGGGAGGCCGAGGCAGGTGAATCACCTGAGGTCAGGAGTTCAAGACCAGCATTTAGGTCTACTAAAAAGAGATGGGGTTTCACCCGGGCATGATGGCACACGTCCAGCTACTTGGGTGGCTCAGGCATGAGAATCACTTGAACCCAGGAGATGGAGGTTGCAATGAGCAGAGATGTCGCCACTGCACTCCAGCCTAAGTGACAGAGTGAGACTCTGTTTCAAAAAAAAAAAATTGCAATAATACAATTGTTTGGTTAGACGTCTACCCCTCCACTAGTTTACAGGTTCCCTAAGAGCAGCCTTAGGTTGGATTTTCTTTTTACGTTATGCCTTAATGAACCATTAGCATTCAACACTTTATAGGAAATACAAGAAATGGAAGAAACATTTAAACACACCATAAAAACAGAATCAGAAATATTAAAATGTGTGTCTTTCTGAAGGAATATGTGATGCTTCAAAAAGCTGATATGACAGAGAAACAAGTGACTGCTCTAGGTTCAAAGATACTACAAGCCATAAACTTTAAATGCATCTTAGATCCCGAGAGCCTATTCTGGAACAATGAGAATTTTGTTTTTTTACAGAGTAGATACTAGATGACTTTTTTAATTTTCTTTTTTTGAGACGGAGCGTATTTCTGCTGCCCAGGCTGCAATGCAGTGGTGCGAGCTCAGCCCACTGTAACCTCCACCTCCCGAGTTAATGCAGTCCTCCTGCCTCAGCCAGTGAGATTACCAGTGCTGGGTAATTTTTTTTTTTAAATAGTAAAGATGGTGTTTGGCCATGTTGGCCAGACTGGTCTCGAACCCCTGGCCTCAAGTGAGCCGCCCGCCTCGGCCTTCCAAAGTGCTGGGATTACAGGTGTGAGCCACTGTGCCCGGCCTAAATGAAATTTTTATTTTAATTTTTCTTGGTTGAAATACAGATACTGTGGTTTTAGTGGACAAGTAGCCTTTATCTTTAGAAAATGCATTACCAGCTACTTGAAAGTCAAGTATCAATTTCCTGCAATTTTCAACTTACTGTCAAATAGTTCGCTGTAAAAGGTATTGTATTTTCTAGGGAGAAGGTGAATGGTAAATTCGATTCTAAATACTAGTGTAATAAAGCCTCCATCCTTTCCTCCTGGATTCAGGTTTTTGTCCTTTTGTTTAATAGGTGAGGTCTTGCTCTGTCGTCCAGGCTGGAGTACAATGGCATGATCATAGCTCACTGTGGCCTCGCTCTCTCCACCTGATGTGATTCTCCCACCTCAGCCTTTGGAGTAGTTGGCATACACCACCACCTCTGGCTAGTTTTTAAATTTTTTTTTTTTTTTAAAGATGGGGTCTTGCTATGTTGCCCAGGCTAGTCTAGTACCCCTGGGTGGGCCCCTGGTTTTTTGTTCACGTGGATCTTTTTTTTTTTTTTTTAAGAAGGAGTCTCCCTCTGTCACCCAGGCTGGAGCATAGTGGCGGAAACTCGGCTTACTGCACCCTCCGCCTCCCAGGTTCAAACGATTCTTCTGCCTCAGCCTCCCGAGTAACTGTGATTACCGACGTGTGCCACAATGTCCGGCTAATTTTCTAGTATTTTTAGTAAAGACGGGGGTTTGCCATGTTGGCCAGGCTGGTCTCAAACTCCTGACCTCAGGTGATTTGTCCACCTTGGCCTCCCTAAGTGCTGGGATTACAGGCGTGAGCCACCGTGCACGGCCAGGCCCCTGTTTTTAAAGTCTGTGGGGAGGTCCAGGCCTACGAAGTTCAGATCAAAATAGCTTAGTATTCTTATTTTTCTTCAGTAGAAAGACTTGTTTGTGGTCTCGGTAATTTTATATTTCCTTAGGTAAATACGCACTCTCTAGACACCTATTAAAATATCTTTATATACATACGTAAACATGTGCCAAAAAAAGATTAAAAAATAAAAAAGGTCTTTATAATAGAATATAAGGCATCAAAACTGTTTATGAGGCATAAACAAAGAAACATTCTCAAGTTAAACATTCATTCGCATAAAGAGATGCCCACTTGAACCATTCTTCACCTAGTGCTCACTGGATAGCACGCAGGATCCGTAAGGTGGGACGACGCTGGGGGCAGAATTACCGTGGCTCAAGCGGAGGAATTTCTTTTCCTCAGGAAAAACTCACAGTGGTCTTTCTGGAGGCTTTTGAAAAGAACACAATGGGCGAGCATGGCAATTATCGACCTTGACCGTCCCGAGGACCAGCGGCCCGAGCAGCCTCGCAGACCCTCCTGACGCGAGCGGAGCAGGCCCAGCCTCTCTAAGGCGGCCCCTCGACAGCCTTGGACAAACTCGAACTCTCACCACCCGTTCCGCTACCCGTCCACTCCCTCCATCCTATACCAACGGCAACCAAGGGTAAATGTCGCTCTGGCGCGGAGCCAGTACTGGAAGACTGGAAGAGAAGGCAGCGCCTCTCTGGCGTCACTCCCCCTTACAGCCTTGGCCAGGAATCGACCTTCAGCCGTATTGGAAGACGTCACGCCAAACAATTCTAGTTTCCTTCCGCATGGGTGCAGCTGGGCCTGGCTAGGAGGCTGGTGCCCCCGTCTCAGAGAACACGGTTGAAGTTAGTCAGGCCTGTGGGAAGAGCTTCGAGCTAGAGGGGCGAGGGGCAGAGCCCACGCTCAGCAACGGGGAGGAAGGTCTTTTGTTTGCTTGTTGGTTTGTTTTTTTTAAAGAATGAGTTTCGCTCTTGTTGCCTAGGTTGGAGTGCAATGGCGCGATCTCAGCTCACTACAACCTCCAACTCCCGGGTTCAAGTGATTCTCTTGCCTCAGCCTCCTGAGTAGCTGGGATTACTGGCGCCCACCACCCCACCCAGATAATTTTTTTTTTAAGAGCTTGCCATCTGCAGGTTTTTTTGTTTCTTGTTTTGACACAGAGTCTGGCTGTGGCGCCAGGCGCCGGGCTGGAGTGCAGTGGCGCAATCTCGGCTCACTGCAACCTCTGCCTCCCAGATTCAAGCAATTCTGCCTCAGCCTCCCAAACAGCTGGGACTACAGGCGCGTGCCACACCCAGCTAATTTTTGTACTTTTTTAGTAGAGACGAGGTTTCACCATGTTAGCCAGGCTGGTCTCCAACTCCTGATCTCAGGTAATCCACCCGTTTCTGCCTCCCAAAGTGCTGGAATTACAGGCGTCAGCCACCGCACCTGGCCTCAGATTTTTCTTTAGGCATGGAAGTATAGGGTTCTATAGTAGCAGAGAGTTAGTATAGTAGTATCATGGGCTAAGCAGAGCTGAGGTGGAAAACCAGAAAATATTCTGTGTCCATTTTGTACTTTAGGAAAGGTAGTCTATGAGCATCGCTGGGTGGAGATTTTTGGGTAAAAGATGTATAGTTTCTAGCACAAGGGTCAATCACTCCATCTTGAATAGAGACTGGATAAAATGAGGCTGACACCTGCTGGGCTGCATTCCCAGGAGGTTAGGCATTCTTAGTCACAGGGTGAGATAGGAGGCCAGCACAAGATACAGGTCATAAAGACCTTGGAGTCATTTTTGTTCAAATGCCTCTGACAGTATTTATTTATTTTTTAGTAAAACTTATATCCTATTTGCCATCATGGCTGTACTCTAGCACCATTTCTTGAAAAGACTGCCCTTAGGCTGGGCATGGGGGCTCACGCCTGTAATCCCAGCACTTTGGGAGGCCGAGGCAGGTGGGTCACTGGAGGTCAGGAGTTTGAGATCAGCCTGACCAACATAGTGAAACCCTGACTTTATTAAAAATCCAAAAAAATTAGCCAGGTGTGGTGGCACACTCCTGCAATCCCAGCTACTTGAGAGGCTGAGGCAGGAAAATGACTTGAACCCAGGAGGTGGAGGTTACAGTGAGCCGAGATCATGCCACTGCACTCCAGCCTGCAAGAGTAAGACTTAATCTAAAAAGAAGGAAGTCAAAATAATATTTCGACTTAACAAAAAGAAGGAAATCCTGTATAATCTCACATATATGTGGGCTCTAACATAGCCACATAGCCCATGACTCATAGAGTCCAAAGAGGAGAGGCTAGACACAGTGGCTCATATCTGTTATCCCAGCACTTTGGGAGGCTGAGGCAGGTGGATCATGAGGTCAGGAGTTCAAGACCAGCCTGGCCAACATGGTGAAACCCCGCCTCTACTGAAAATACAAAAATCTGCTGGGCATGGTGGTGGGCGCCTGTAATCCCAGCTACTCAGGAGACTGAGGCAAGAGACTCACTTGAAGCCGGGAATCAGAGGTTGCAGTGAGCCGAGATCACGCCTTTGCACTCCAACCTGGGCAACAAGAGCGAAACTCCTACTCAAAAAAAAAAAAAAAAAAAAAATTAGCACCTTCCTCCCCATCCCTGAGTATGGGACCTGCTCCTCGCCTCAGCTGAGCCGGGAGAATCACTTGAACCCAGAAGGCCGAGGCTGCAATGAGCCAAGATGTCACTACTGCACTCCAGCCTGGGAGACAGAGTGAGACTCCATCTCAAAAAAGAGGAGAATGTTGGTTGCCAGGGAATGGGACAAAGGGGAGAGACTGGGGAGATGTTAGTCAAAGTGTATGAACTTGCAGTCACAAAATGAGTAAATTCTGGGATTTTTTATTTATTATTTTTTTTTTCCTTTTTTTTTTTTTTTTTAAGATGGGGTTTCACCATGATGGCCAGACTGGTTTTGAACTACTGACCTCAGGTGATCCACCCACCTCAGCCTCCCAAACTTCTAGGATTACAGGCGTGAGCCACTGTGCCCGGCTATTTTTATTTTTTCGTTTTTTTTTTTCCACTACTATACTAACGAGGAAAATTCTCGGATTTGATGTACACCATGGAGATTTTATTTAACAACACTGTATTGTATGCTTGGAATTTGCTAAGACAGATTTTAAGTGTTCTCAACACAAGAAAAAAGGTAACCATGAAGTGATGGATGCATAAATTAGTATGATAGTGGTAATCATTTCACAATGTTTACCTATACAGAACATCACATTGCACACTTTTAAGTATATACAGTTTTTGTCAGTGACGCTTGTGGTGGAGGGTGGGGGAAAGTAGTAGTAGAAAAACTGGATGTAGACATGCATGAGAATGGAGCTGGACCCTAACTTTATAACATATATAAAAATGTACTTACAAAGGATCAGGGCCAGGCGCGGTGGCTCATGCCTGTAATCCCAGCACTTTGGGAGACAGAGGAGGGCGGATCACAAGGTTAGGAGTTTGAGATCAGCTCAGCCAATATGGTGAAACCCTGTCTCTACTGAAAATACGAAAATTAGCTGGGCATGGTGGCGGGCACCTGTAGTCTCAGCTACTTGGGGCGGCTGAGGCAGGAGAATTGCTTGAGCCCGGGAGGCAGAGGTTGCAGTGAACTGAGATAGCGCCACTGCACTCCAGCCTGGGTGACAGAGCAAGACTCCGTATCAAAAAAAAGAAAATCAAAAGCTTCTTCCTTACCTAACGTAGCCATGGCCTATGGTCCCAAGAAGCATCTGAAGTGGGTAGCAGCTCCAAAGCACTGGATGTTGGATAAATTGACCAGTGTGTTTGTTCCTCGTCCATCCACTGGTCCCTACAACTTGAGAGAGTATGTCCCCCTCATAATTTTCCCAAGGAACAGACTTAAGTATGCCCTGAGAGGAGATGAAGTAAACAAGATTTTCATGCAGCAGTTCATTAAGATCGATGGCAAAGTCCAAACTGATATAACCTACCCTGCCAGATTCATGGATGTCATCAACATTGACAAGACAGGAGAGAATTTCCATCTGATCTATGACACCAAGGGTGACGTTGCTATATATCACACCTAAGGAGGCCAAGTACAGGTTGTGCAAACAGAAAAATCTTTGTGGGCACAAAATGAATCCCTCATCTGGTGACTCATGATGATTGCACCATCTGCTACCCTGACCCCTCATCAAGGTGAATGATCCCATTCAGATTGACTTGGAGACTGGCAAGATTACTGATTTCATCAAGTTTGACACTGGTAACCTGTGTGTGATGACTGGAGGTGTTAACCTGGGAATAACTGGTGTGATCACCAACAGAGCGTGGCAACCTGGATCTTTTGATGTGGTTCACATGAAAGATGCCAATGATGGACAGGTGCCGTGACTCTCGCCTCCAATATCAGCACTTTGGGAGGTTGAGGCTGGTGGATCACGAGGTCAGGAGTTCAAAACCAGCCTGTCCAACATGGTGAAACCCCATCTCTACTAAAAATACAAAAATTTTTCTATTTAATGTGTTTAAAAAATACAAAAATTAGCTGGGTGTGGTGATGGGTGACTGTAATCCCAGGTACGCAGGAGCCTGAGGCAGGAGAATTGCTTGAACTGAGGAGGCAGAGGTTGCAGTGAGCTGAGACCAAGCTGCTGCACTCGTCTGGGCCACAGAGCGAGACTCTGTCTCTTTAAAAAAAAAAAAAAAAAAAAAAAGCTGGGCATGGTGGTGGACACCTGCAAACCCAGCTACTTTGGGAGGCTGAGGCAGGAGAATTGCTTGAACCTATGAGGCGGAAGTTGCAGTGAGCTGAGATCATGTCATTACACTCCAGCCTGGGCAACAAGAGTGAAACTCTGTCTCAAATAAATAAGTAAGAAAGATGTCAATAGCAACAGCTTTGCCACTGGATTTTCCAACATTTTTGTTATTGGCAAGGGTAACAAACCATGGATTTCTCTTTTCTGAGGAAAGGGTATCCGCCTCACCATTGCTGAAGAGAGAGACAAAAGACTGGTGGCCAAACAAAGCAGTGAGTGGAATGGTCCCTGAGGGACATGTTAGGTCTTTGTATATAATTAAAAATAATGTGGTATGATTTTTTTTAAAAAAGGATAAAAAAACCTAAGTGTAAGAGCTAGAGCTAGAAAACTATTAGAGAAAACATAGGTGAGAAAGCTTCATGACATTGGAATTGGAAATGACCTTTTTCTTTTTTCTTTTGTTGTCCAGGCTGGACTGCAATGGCGTGATCTCGGCTCACCACAACCTCCGTCTCCCGAGTTCAAGCAATTCTCCTGCCTCAGCCTCCCGAGTTGCTGGGATTACAGGCGTGCAGCACCATGCTGGGCTAATTGTGTATTTTTAGTAGTAGAAATGGGGATTCTTCATGTTGGTCAGGCAGGTCTCAAACTCCCGACCTCAGGTGATCTGCCTGCCTCGGCCTCCCAAAGTGCTGGGATTACAGGCATCAGCCACTGTGCCTGGCCAGAAATGACTTCTTAATCATGACATCAACCACACAGGCAATACAAGAAAAAATATGAGTTGAACCTCATCAATAGTACAAATTTTGTGAATCAAAGCATAATAATAAGAGAGTGAAAAGACAGTCTACAAACAGGAGAAAATATTTGCAACTCCTGTATCTGACTGGGGACAAATACCGAGAGCTTATTTTTAATTTTTTTTTTTTTAAATGGAGTCTCCCTCTGTTGCCAGGCTGGAGTGACAGCCTCCCGTGCCTGGCCTTTAAAATTCTTACAACTCACCAGGCGCAGAGGCTCACGCCTGTAATTCCAGCACTTTGGGAGGCCAAGGCAGGCGGATCACCTGAGGTTAGGAGTTTGAGACCAGCCTGGCCAACATGACAAAACCCCATTTCTACTAAAAGTACGAAAATTAGCTAGACGTGGTGGTGTAATCCCAGCTACTCAGGAGGCTGAGGCAGGAGAATCGCTTGAACCCAGGAGGCGGTGGTTGCAGTGAGCTGAGATTGCACCACTGCACTCCAGCCTGGGCAACAAGAGTGACGCTCCCTGTCTCAAAATACAAAAGAAGAAGAAGAAAGAAAGAACTTAAGATTAACAGCAACAAAAACCAATTCAAATACAGAAAAAAGACTTGAATAATATCACCAAAGAAGGTATACAGATGGCCAATAAATACACGACAAGATGCTCAGCATCACTGAACATCATGAAAATCAAAATCAAAATCAGGCTGGATGTGATGGCTCACACCTGTGATCCCAGCACTTTGGGAGGCTGAGGCCGGGGGGATTCCTTGAGACTAGGAGTTCAAGACCAGCCAAGGCATATGGTGAAATTTCGTCTTTACAAAAAGAAGTTTAAATTCAGCCAAGCATGGTGGTGGCATGCACCTGTAATCCCTGCTACCTGAGAAGCTGAGGTGGGAGGATTAACTGAGCCCAATAGGTTGAGGGCTGCAGTGAGCCATGATCACGTCACTGCATTCCAGCCTGGAAAACAGAGTGAGACCCTGTCTCAAAAACACACACACACACAACGATTAAACAGAATTACCATATGATCCAGACATTCCACTTTGGCATATATACCCAAAAGTGTTGAGAGCAGAGACGCAAAGAGATATTTGTACACCCAAGTTTATCCCACTAGTATTCACAATAGCCCACCCCTACCAAACTGAACTTTTAACACACTTGTTTGAAGCATAGCCTGAACAAGCCTATTTTTAGTCATTTTGAGTGTGCCTGCTTTGTATTCTCTGAAATTATGTCCAGTATCTGCTAGCCATTGATAACTCAACTCCAGGGGCTAAGAAAACCCCATCCCCCTGCTGTCCTTCAGAGCTTTTTTGTTTTGTTTTGTTTTTGATACGGGGTCTGGCTCTGTCACCCAGGCTGGAGTGCACAGGCACAATCTTGGCTCACTGAAGCCTCTGCTTCCCAGGTTTAAGCAATTCTCCTGCCTCAGCCTCTCAAGTAGCTGGGATTATAGTACCTGCCACCACACCCGGCTAATTTTTGTATTTTTAGTAGAGATGGAGTTTCACCAGACTTGTCCTTTAGAGCTTTCAAACCGGAAGATCATGCTGCCAGGTTGCTGAGCATCATCATTTAGTCATATAAGTCCCCCTCTTTCATTCCCCTTCTCCTCTGGGAGTCTCTCTTCCTTTCCACCCTTTCTGAGCAGCAACCCTCTAGTAGACGCCTGTGGATACTCTCTTGCTATTTGCTACTTCCCACCACTGCTAACCTGTCAAAGCACATCCCAATTAAAGCTTGTGTGCTACTGCCGCCTTGTGGTCACATCTTTTTCCTTACTCAGCCAAGAAATCACTTTAACACCCTACATGTGGGTATGGTTTCATTTTTCATTTAGATCCCTAGTTCATTTGAAGTTTATTTTTGTATATGCTGTGACGTATGGATTTAATTGCATCTTTTCTCAGATGGTTAACCAGCTGTCTTAGACCTTCCATCACGAATAGGATTTTTTGCCCCATTGATCTGAAACACCACTTTTTTTTTGGTGGGGGGAACGGAGGTTTGCTCTTGTTGCCCAGGCTGGAGTGTGCAATGGTGTGATCTTGGCTCACTGCAACCTCTGTCTCCCGGGTTCGAGCGATTCTCCTGCTTCAGCCTCCCGAGTAGCTGGGATTACAGCCACCCGCTACCATGCTTGTCTAAATTTTTTTGTATTTTAGTAGAGAGGGGGTGTCACCATATTGGCCAGGCTGGTTTCGAACTCCCGACCTCAAGTGATCCTCCCACCTCAGCCTCCCAAAGTTCTAGGTTTACAGGCATGAGCCACCGCACCTTGCAACATACCACATTTATGAACCAAATTTCTACATGTTCTTGGGTCGATTTTTTAGATATTTTATTAGTCTGTTTCTGCTTCATGTGTTAGTACCACATAGTTTTAATTACAGAGGCTTTATAGTAGGTTTTATTATTAAAATAATATTTTTGGAGGGATGGAGTCTCGCTCCATCGCCCAAGCTGGAGTGCACTGGTGCTATCTTAGCTCACTGCAAACTCTGCCTCCCAGGTTCAAGTGAGTCTCCTGCCTCAGCCTCCTGAGTAAGTGGGATTAGCCCTGTCAACACACCTGGCTGATTTTTGGATTTTTAGTAGAGACAAGGTTTCACCATATTAGTTAGGCTGGTCTCAAACTCCTTACCTCATGATCCGCCTGCCTTGGCCTCCCAAAGTGCTGGGATTACAGGGGTGAGCCACCGTGCTAGGCCTAAAATAATTTGTTTCCCTTGTGTGAAAATACTATAATCCCATACTATTAAAACATCAATAGTATGTTTTAATATCTGTTGTTCACCATTGCTTTTGTTTTTGTTTTCTTGGTTATTATTAGATGTTTATTCTTCTACATAAACTTTAGTATCAATGTACCTAACTCAAGAAAAAACTTTTATTGGGATTATGTTACATTTCTGAATAAACTTGGGGAGAATGTCTGGTGTCAGTACTATTTTACAACATAGGAAATGTGGTCCAGGCCCATGTGGTAATATCAGAAAAATAACAATAGAAATACAAATTTTTGATTGAGAGTGGTGGCTCATGCCTGTAATCCCAGCACTTTGGGAGGCTGAGGCGAGCCGATCACAAGTTCAGGAGTTTGACTCCAGCCTGGCCAATATGGTTAAACCCCATCTTTACTAAAAATACAAAAATTAGCCAGGTGTGGTGGCACGTGTCTGTAATCCCAGCTACTCAGGAGCCTGAGGCAGAAGAATCACTTGAACCCGGGAGGCAGAGGTTGCAGTGTGCCGAGATCACACCACTGCACTGCACTCCAGCCTGGGTGACACAGCCAGACTCTGTCTCAAAAAAAAACAAATACAGATTTTTTAGAGTTTATTTTTCTTTATAGAGAGGGGGTCTTGCTGAGTTGCCCTGGCTGGTCTCAAACTCCTGGCCTCAAATGATCCTCCCACCTTGACCTCCCAAAGTGCTGAGATTACAGGAATGAGCCACCATGCTCAGCCATAAATACACTAGATGAAGACAAAATCAAGATTTATATAAAATATTATATTGAAAATGTGGCCTGGCGTGTTGGCTCATGCCTATAATCCCAGCACTTTGGAAGGCCAAGGCGGGTAGATCTTTGAGGTCAGGAGTTCGAGATCAGCCTGGCCAACATGGTAAAATACTTCTCCAATAATAAAAATACAAAAATTAGCTGGGTGTAGTGGCATGAACCTGTAATCCCAGCTGCTGGGGAGGCTGAGGCAGGAGAATCGCTTGAAACCGGGAGGCGTAGGTAGCAGTGAGCCAAGATCGCGCTAGTGGAGTGCGACAGAGTGAGATCTTTAAAAAAAAAAAGAAAAGAGAAGAAAAAAAGAAAACGCAATAGAATTAGCAGGTTCTAAAAAATAAACAATGAAGAAAAAAGGGCCTACAGAAAGCCTGACTGGAAGAGATAGACCATGCCATTTACTAGCAGATTTCTCAATACGGAAAAATCATGGAAAGACTCTAGGAACATGTGTGTCACACACACATATATGTATACACATATAAATTTTTTTAATGGAGACAGGGTCTTGTTATTTTGTCCAAGCTGGTCTCCAACTCTTGGACTCAAGCTATCCACCTGCCTTAGCCTCCTAAAG
Organism: Cacajao melanocephalus; assembly: GCA_963573385.1. Taxonomy (NCBI): domain Eukaryota; kingdom Metazoa; phylum Chordata; class Mammalia; order Primates; family Pitheciidae; genus Cacajao; species Cacajao melanocephalus. The sequence continues at coordinate 46,960 of CAUYLG010064659.1, forward strand.
TGCTGGAATTACAGGCGTGAGCCACTACACCCGCCCAGGAAAGGTTTTGGAGGGGCATTCCCTGGGGTGCATCCCATCCTCCATCCGGCCCTTCCAGCGCCTCGGTACACCTGAACCGCGGGCTAGGCCGGGTCCCACCTCTAAACCGTCCCCGAGTGCGCGCTCCAATTCTCGCCCACAGTTCCATGCAGAAGCACGGTTCTAACCTCACCTTTTTCTCTGGACCTGTTTCTGCATTCCCCCTCCCTGAGCCAACCAAGGGCCTGTCCGCACCCACGCGGGAAGAAACTATAACTTCTGTGTTCGACCAGGTCCTACGTGGCTGAAATTCCAGCCCAGGAGCCCCGCCCTGGTCAAAGCTCGAAGCGGAAGTGACGTCAGCGCGCCCCCGCCATCTTTTTCGGCGCTGGCTCCGCATGGTCAGTGCCATTTCGCTTTTATCGTGCTGAGGTCCGTCTTCGCCTTGGTGAGTTCCACCTGCTTGGGGGTCCCGGAGATAGCAGCGGGGCGGTAAAGGAAGGTTTGGGCGCGGTCGCCCAGGAGCCTCTCGGATTCCAGCTCATTTCACTCGCTTCTCTGGGGGCTGTCGGTCCTCCCGGCGCGGCCAGTTCCGAGAGGCCGCTCGCTCGGTCGGTCCCCGTCAGGAGCCGGGTCGGGAAGTATGTTTGTCCCGCCTCCGCGGGGTGTTTTCTGGAATGCTTTCATCCATTGTGCTCCCCTCTTCAAAAGCCTAGAAAGCAACCTTTGTGATTTTTTTTTCTTTCCGAAAGGGAAAGGATTTCTGTCGTTCCAGTCAGGTTGGCCTCGGCTCTGCGTCCTCCCGCCTACTTGGGGGTTCCGGCTTGTTCCTGGTGAGCAGCGGCAGAAAACTGGTTTCAAGAGGGCTCTGACTTTCATTTATTTGCTAAAAAATGTCTCTTCTGAGAACCTGGCATTGTCTTGATGTCGTTTACTTATTTTTTGACACATACATTCAGATGGAAAAAAGTTGTTTAGGGTGTGCCTATTTCTGTATGTAAATGTGAACATGTGTAGACTGTAAGCCCATAGTTGTTTTTTTTTTTTTAAGTCGGATTCCGCCTCTGTCACACAGGGTGGAGTGCAAGGTTGCTATCTCGGCTCACTGCAACCTCCGCGTCCCGGGTTCAAGCGATTCTCCTGCCTCAAACTCCGGAGTAGCTGGGATTACAGGCATGCAAATGCAACACCACGCCCGGCTAATTTTTTGTATTTTTGGTAGAGACGGGGCTTCTCCGTGTTGGTCAGGCCAGTCTCCAACACTCGACTGCAGGAGATCCGCCCGCCTCTGCCTCCCAGAGTGCTGGGATTACAGGCGCGAGCTACTGCCGGTGGCCGCCTTTAGTTTTTTATTTTTATTTTCTTGTACTTTATTTTTTCCCCAGTTGTTACCAGCCACAAGCCTTTCTGCTAAAGAAAGGCAGGCTGGGCGCACTGGCTCACGCCTGTGATCCAAGCACTTTGGAAGGCCGAGGTGGGCGGATCACCTGAGGTCAGGAGTTTGAGACCAGCTTGGCCAACATAGTGATACCCTGTCTCTACTAAAAATACAAAAATTAGCGGGGTGTGGTGGAGGGCCCCTGTAATCCCAGCTACTCTGGAGGCTGAGGCAGTAGAATCTCTTGAACCTGGAAGGTGGAGTTTTCAGTGAGCGGAGATCCTTCCACTGCATTCCCATTTGGGCGACAAGAGTGAAACTCCGTCTCAAAAAAGAAAAAAAAAAAAAAAAAGGCAATAATACTCAGCTGTTCTCTTTATCTGAAGTTCCTAGGTCTGTACTTCCCCCACAGAGCTTCCAGGAAGAAAAAAAAACAGGGGCCTCCAGGAAGAAATAGTGGAGTCTGTTACACTGATGCTAGAATTATTTATTATTATAATTAGAATATTATTGTAGTATCAGTATAATAAAATATCTCGTACCTATAGAATTTATTAACAGCATGTTTGGACTAACTGTAGTTTTTACTTTTTTTTTCCCAAAAAATTTGATCCTAAGGTAAACTTGAACATCTAACACACCCAGTCTAGTAGGTTTATTTATTTATTTATTTGAGATGGAGTCTCACTTTGTCGCCCAGGCTGGAGTGCAGTAGCACAATCTTGGCCCACTGCAACCTCTGTCTCCTGTGTTCAAGCATTTCTCCTGCCTCAGCTTCCCAAGTAGCTGGGACTATAGGCTCTCGCCACCACACCTGGCTGATTTTTTTTTTTTTCATATTTTTAGTAGCGACTGGGTTTCACCATATTGGCCAGGCTGGTCTGCAACTTCTGACCTTGTGATCCGCCTGCCTCGGCCTTCCAAAGTTCTAAAATTACCGGTGTTAACCACTGTACCCCCCCAAATTTTCTTTTTTTTTTTTTTTTTTTTTTTTTTGTAGCATTGTGGTTTTCTTTCTCCTCAGGTAAAGTACATCTTATGGTGAACAGTTTGAATGTAAATTGAGCATAAACCTAGAACAGTTATCATTGTCTGTTATGTGGACTTTTGGAGAGTCACACTTACTCTCTTAGAAAGTCATGTAATCAGATATTTCTGATTAGATTCTCATGGTGTGTTTCAGTATTCCTTTATTTCATGCGATTTCCTACAAACTTGTAATTGGGTCCAGAGGAGAAGCTGACAATCTTTGTTTGATAAGGGCTGAGATCAGGAGTTTGAGACCAGCCTGGCCAATATGGTAAAACTTTGTCGCTAGAAAAAATACGAAAATGCTTTGGGAATCATAAAGTCTCAAATTACTCAGTTGAGCCGTAGTTACTTCATGTTCCATGATTAGTTGTTCATTCTCTGTCATGTGCTAGTGGCAAACCACAACCTGTTTCTCAAAAGAAAAACAGTTAATCTGCACAAGAGGGCATGGATTGGCTCTGGAATACCAGAGGGCTGTAGTCTATATCTTCTGTTGGTGCCTGCCAGAGGCTTCCAATAAATAGCATGATATTTAACAGGGACACGTTGAGTATCATTGGGTCTGCTGGATCAGGTGGACCAAGTGCTTGGGAATCCTGCACTGCAGCCTGAAATTGCTCTCGTGTACAGTTGAAACTAAGATCCTTACAGGCAAGTGTGTGGGGTGTAAAAGCACATGCAAATGTAAATGTTGCCTCCAAAATTCAAGAGGCCTACAGATGGTATTTCTATTGGTAGTTATATATTTAGTTTTTTGAGAAACCTCCATAGTGGGTTTTTTTTCTTTCTTTTTTGAGACAGAGTCTTGCTGGATCACTTAGGCTGGAGAACAGTGGCATAATCAAGGCCCATTGCTCCTTATTAGTGGTACATTGCTCCTTAGTAGTAGTAGGTATTAGTTGCAGTGACTTGGAGTAACATCTTGGAGGAGATGTCTTTACATGATCCAGACAAGGGAGTATATTTACCCACAGACATGGTGGCCCCAGAATGTCCCACCTCTTATTTTACAATCCAAAAAAAATTTTTATTCATAATAGATGTACATATTTTTAGAGTACATGTGATAATTTGATACATTCTTATAATCAAATCAGAGTAAGATATCCATCACCTTAAATGTTCATTTTGTCTTAAAGAACATCAAATTATTCTCTTAGCTGTTTTAAAATGTACAATAGATGAGTGTTAACTGTAGTCAACCTACTGATGTATTGAACACCGGTTCTTATTTCTTCTAACTGTATATTTTACCCATCAATCAACCTCTTTTTTTTTGGAGATGGAGTCTCCCAGGCTGGAATGCAACCTCCACCACCTGGGTTCAAGCAAGCACCTCCAGCTAATTTTTGTATTTTTCGTAGAGAGAGGGTTTCACCATTTTGGCCAGACTAGTCTTGAACTCCTGACCTCAAGTGATCTGCATGCCTTCACCTCCCAAAGTGTTGGGATTACAGGCGTGAGCCACTGCGCCTGACTGGTATGTGTGTGCAGATAGGTGTTGCTGTGTTGCCCAGGCTGTTCTCGAACTCATGGGCTTAGTGATCCTCCCACGGAAGCCTCAAGTTTTGGGATTACAGGCATGAGCTACCGCGCCTGAATATTCTCTATAGTGGCTGTACTAATTTACATTCCCACCAACTGCATACAAGGATTTTCTTTTCACCACATTGTTGTCAGCATTTGTGATTTCCTGTCTTTTTTATAAAAGCCACTCTAAATGAGGTGAGATGATATCTCATTGTGATTGTGTGATATTTGTATTTCTCTGATGATTAATGATGTTGAGCACTTTTTTTCATATACCTGTTGGCCATTTGTATGTCTTTTTTTTTTGAGACAGAGTTTCACTCTTGTTGCTCAGGCTGGAGTGCAATGGCACAGTCTTGGCTCACCGCAGCCTCCGCCTCCCAGGTTCAAGTGATTCTCCTGCCTCTGCCTTCTGAGTAGCTGAGATTATAGGCATGTGCCATCATGTCTGGCTAATTTTGTATTTTTAGTAGAGGCTGAGTTTCTCCATGTTGGTCAGGCTGGTCTCCAACTCCTGACCTCAGGTGATCCACCTGCTTCGGCCTCCCAAAGTGCTGGGATTATAGGCGTGAGCCACCACACCTGGCATATGTCTTTTTTTTTTTTTTGAAACATCTACTCTGACCTTTTGCCGATTTTTTTTTTTGCTATTAAGTTGTTTGAGTTCCTTATATATTCTGATTATTAATCCTTTGTCAGGTGGATAGTTTGTAAATATTTTCCCCCATACTGTAGAGTGACTCTTCACTTTGTTTTTTTTTTTTTTTTTTGCTGTGGAGAAGCTTTTTAGCTTGATGTGATCTCATGTGTTTATTTTTGCTCTTGCTGTCTGTGCTGTTGAGGTCTTAACCCAAGAAATCTTTACCCAGATCAGTGTCCTGGATTGTTTCCCTCTGTCTTCCTCTAGTAGTTTTATAGTTTCAGGTGTTAGATGTGAGTCTTTAATCTGTTTTCACTTTATTTTTGTATATGCTGAGAGGTGGCAGCTAGTTTCATTCTGCATATGGTTATTCAGTTTTCCCAGTACCGTTTATTGAAAAGACTGTTCTTTTCCCATTGTATGCTTTTGATGCCTTTGTTGAAAATGAGCTGTCTGTAAATGAGTAAGTTTATATTTATGTTCTGTGTTCTCTTCCATTCATCTATGTGTTTGTGTTTATGTCAGTACCCTCCTGATTTGGTTATGATAGGTTTGTAGTCTATTTTGAAGTCAGGCAGTGTGATGCTTTCAGCTTTGTTCTTTTTGGTCAGTATTTCTTTGGCTGTTTGAGGTCTTTTGTGGTTACTTGTAAATTTTAGAGTTTTTTTTTTATATGGAGCCTCACTCTGTCACTCAGGCTGGAGTGCAGCGGCGCGATTCGCCTCAGTGCAACCTCCACCTCCTGGGGTCAAGTGATTCTCCTGCCTCAGCCTCCCAAACACTGGGACTACAGGAGCCCACCACCACGCCAGGCTAATTTTTGTATTTTTGGTAGAGACAGGGTTTCATCATGTTGGCCAGGCTGATCTAGAACTCCTGACCTTGTGATCGGTCCGCCTCAGCCTCCCAAAGTGCTGGGATTACAGGCGTGAGCCACCTTGTCCAGCCAAGGGTTGCTCCTAATTGTAAATTGCTTTGGGTAGTATTGTCATTTTAACAATATTCTTCTAATCCATGAGCATGGAATATCTTCCTTTTTTTTTTTTCTGTCTCCTCTGTAGTTTGTTTCATCAGTGTTTTGTGGTTTTCCTTTAGAGCTCCTTCACGCTTTTGGTTACTTTTTATTTTATCCTTTTAAGAGGCGTGGTCTCACTTTTTTGCCCAGGTTTGAGTACAATGGTGCAATCGTAGTTCATGTGGCAGCCTTGAACTCCCGGGCCCAAGGGATCCTCCTGCCTCAGCTTCTTGAGTAGCTGGGACTACAGCTGTGTGCTATCATGCCTGATTAATTTTCTTTCTTTTCTTTTTTCTTTTTTTTTTTTTTAATAGAGAAAGGGCCTTGCCATGTTGCCCAGGCTGATCTTGAACTGCTGGGCTCAAGCAATCTTCCCACCTCAGCCTTTCAAAATTCTGGGATTACAGTCGTGAGTCATGATGCCTGGTGCTGGCATTTTATAGTCTTTGCAGCTATTGTAAATGGAATTTCTTCTTTGATTTCTTTTTCAGATTGTTCACTGTTGGCATATATAAATGCTACTGAATTTTGTATTTTGATTTTGTGTCCTGCACCTTTATTGAATTCGTTTATCAGTTCTAACAGGTTTTTGCTGGAGTCTTTAGGTTTTTCTGAATGAAAGATTATGTCAGCTGAGCGTGGTAGCTCATGCCTGTAATCCCAGCACTTTAAGAGGCCAAGGCAAGAGGATCGCTTGAGATCAGGAGTGCAGGCTTCCTAAAGTTCTCCTGCCCCCAATCTCTAAAAAAATTAGCACTGTCACATGTGCTTGTGGTTCTGGCTACTTGGGAGGCTGAGGCAGGAGTATCGCTTGAGCCCAGGAGTTCAAGGCTGCAGTGAGCTATGATAACAACTGCACTCTAGCATGGGCAACAGAGGGAGACCCTGTTTCTAAGGAGAAAAAGTCATGTCATTGGTAAACAAGGGTAATTTGACTTCTTTATTGGTTAGGATGCCCTTTACTTATCTTGCCTAATTGCTCTGGCCAGAACTTCTAGTATGAGGTTGAATAAAAATAGTACAAGTGGACATCCTTCTTCCGTTCAAGATCTCAGAGGAAGGACTTTCAATTATTCCCTTTTCAGTATGATGTTGGATGTGGATTTGTCATATATGGCCTTTATTATTCTGAGGTATATTCCTTCTATACGCAGTTTGTTGAGGATGTTTGTCAAAAAGAGATACTGAGTTTTATTGAATGCTTTTCAGCATCTATGGAAATCTCATATAGTTTTTGTTCTTGGTTCTGTTAATTTGGTATGTCACATTTATTGGTTTGCATATGTTGAACCATGTTTGTATTTCTAGGATGAGTTTCACTTGATTGTGGTGAGTGATTTTCTTAATGTGTTGAATTTGGTTTGCTGGTATTTTGGTGAGAATTTCTGCAGGTATGTTCATCAGTGATACTGGTAGTTTTGTTGTTGTGCTCTTGTCTGGTTTTTATATGAAAGTAATGTTCACTTTGTAGACTAAGTTTGGAAATTCTCTCTCTTCTTTAATTTTTTGGGGGGACTTTGAGTAGTATTGGTATTCTTTCAGTTTTTAGTAGAATTTAGCAGTGAAGCCATGAGGTCCTGGGCTTTTCTTTGATGGGAAACATTTTGTTATGGCTTCAATCTTGTTATTGGTGTGTTGAGGTTTCCTTTTTTCTTCTTGGTTCAGTCTTGGTAGGTTGTACTGCCCAAGAATTTGCCCATTTCTTCTAGGCTTTTTAATTTGTAGGCATATAGTTTTTCATAATAGTTTCTAATGATTCATTGTATTTCTGTGGTTTCTGTCATGTTTTCTTTTTCATTTTTTTATTTTACTTGGGTCATTTTGTTTCTTTTAGTCTAGCCAAAGGTTGATTTTGTTTATTTTTTTCAAGTAATCAACTTTATGTTTTACTGATTTTCTGTATTTGTAAATTTTTTTTTGACAAAGTCTCCCTCTTGTCCCCCAGGGTGGAGTGTAGTGGCGTGATCTCAGCTCACTGCAACCTCCGCCTCCCGGGTTCAAGCGATTCTCTTGCCTCTGCCTCCTGAGTAGCTGGGATTACAGGAGCCTGCCACCACGCCCTGCTAATTTTTTTATTTTTAGTAGAGATGGGGTTTTGCCATGTTGGCCAGGCTTATCTCAAACTCCTGATCTTAGGTGATTCACCCACCTTGGCCTCCCAAAGTGCTAGGATTACAAGCATGAGCCACAGCGCCTGGCCAATGTTTCTTTTTCATGTTTGAAGGATAACTTTGCTGAATTCGGTATTCTTAGATGTCAATTTTTTTTTCTACCAGCACTTTGAAAATTCATCCCGTAGCCAGGCAAGGTGGCCCATGCCTGTAATTCCAGGTTGAGGTGGGTGGATTGCTTGAGCTCGGGAGTTTGAAACCAGCCTGGGCAACATGGTGAAACCCCATCTCTACAAAAAATAGGAAGATTAGCGAGAATGCTGGTGCACATTTGTAGTACCAGTTACTTGAGTGGCTTATGTGGGAGTATGGCTTGAGCCTGGGAAGTCAAGGCTGCGTTGAGCCATGATTATGCCACTGTACTCCAGCCTGGGCAACAGAGTGAGACCCTGTCTCACAAAAAAAAAGAAAGAAAATGTCATCCTACTCCCTCTGGTCTGTGTGGTTTCCGTTGAGAAATCCTGTTGCCAGACCAGTTGGGGTCCTTTATATGTTATTTGCTTCTTTTCTGTTACTGCTTTTACGGTCCTGTCTTTGTCTTTGACCTTTGAGAGTCTGATTATTATATGCTTTGTAGTAGTCTTTTTTTTTTTTTTTTTTTTTTTCTTTGTAGTAGTCTTATTTGGGTTGAATCTGTTTGGTGTCCTCTTACCTTCGTGTACCTGGATATGTATATTTTTCTCAGTTTTTGGAAAATTTTTTGTGAGTTTTTGAATAAGCTTTCAGAGCTTATCCCTTGCACTTGCTCCATTTTCTCTTGAACACCAGTGATCCCTGCGTTTGGTCTTTCAAGTAATTTTCTGTATCTTGCAGACAAATTTAGTTCATTTTCATTCTTCTCCTCTGGCTTTATTTTCAGATAGCCTCTCTTCAAGCTCACTGATTCTTTCTTTTGATCTGTTTTGCTGTTGAGAGACTGTACTGTGAACTTTCGAATTGAACATACGTATTTCTCAGTTGTAAGATTTCTCTTTGTTGTTGTTAATGTCTTCTAAAATTTTTTCTGATAAATTTCTGAAATGCTCTTCTGTGTTATCTTGGAGATCACTGAATTTCCTTACAACTGTTATTTTGAATCTTAGAGAGCCCACATATTGTCATTTCATTAGGTTCAGTCACTGATGCTTGTTTTTGTCCATTTTGGGAGGTCATGGTTCCCCATATGCTGTTGTTTCTTGTGGATGTACGTCTGTGTCTGTGCATTGAAGAATTAGTTATTTATTGCAGTCTTTGTCTGGCTTGTGATTTTTATTGGGTATGTTTTCTTAGATTCTTTATAATTAACTTTTTGGGGTTTTTTTGTTTCTTTTTTTTTTTTTTTTTTTTTTTTTTTTTTTATGGTATATATATTTATAGAGGTTTGTGTGGTGGGGTTGTTCTTCTGTGTCTGTGCATTGTAGAATTAGTTATTTATTGCAGTCTTTTTCTGGCTTGTGTTTTTTTTTGGGTTTGTTTTCTTAGATTATTTATAATTAAATTTTTGGGGTTTTTTTGTTTCTTTTTTTTTTTTTTTTTTTTTTTTTTTTGAGACAAGGTCTCTCTCTGTCACCAGGATGGAGTGCAGGCAGTGGTGTGATCATGGCTTAGTGTAGCCTTTACCTCTTAGGGCTGAAGCAGTCCTCCCACCTCAGCCTCCCAAGTAGGTAAGGTGCATACCACCACACCTGGCTACTTTTTGTACTTTTTAGTAGAGATGAGTTTGTATCATGTTGCCCAGGCTGATCTTGAACTCCTGAGCTCAAGTGATCTGTCTATCTCAGCCTCCCAAAGTGATTTTCTTTCTTTAAAATTTCCCTAGGTCACTGCCTCCTTTTCAGCACTAGATGGAATCTTAAACGCACGTTTCTCTCTTCTCTAGCAAACAATCAAGAATACTGCCCAGGCCAGGCACTGTGGCTCACACCCGTAATCCCAGCACTTTGGGAGGCTGAGGCAGGAGGATAACCTGAGGTCAGGAGTTCAAGACCAGCCTGGCCAACATGGAGAAACCCCGTCTCTACTAAAAAATACAAAAAAGTTAGTTGGGCATGGTGGCAGGTACCCGTAATCGCAGCTACTGGGGAGGCTAAGGCAGGAGAATCACTTGAACACAGTAGGCAGAGTTTGCAGGGAGCCAAGATCACGCCACTGGACTCCAGTCTAGGAGACAGTGATACTCTGTCTGAAGAAAAAAAAAAAAAAAGAATACTGCCCATCCAGAATGGGGGAGTTCCAAAGGGCATATCCCAGCAATGGGGGAAGGCTGGCTGGCTGTTCATGCCTAGGGGCATGTGTAGCATGCCCCTAAAGCATGGTCGTCCTGAACAGCTGCTCTGATTTAGCTTCTCCTTTGGCCAAGTTATAAAACAGAGTTTCCAGGGCTGGGGATGGGAGTCTTGCCTGCCCCCTCTTTTTTTTTTTTTTTTTTTTTTGACCCTGGATATCCTCAGGGTATTTCTCCCTTCAGGCACTCGTGATGCTTTCTGTAGGTTGAGACAGGGAGGGACTGATCTTTTACCAGGGAACCCGGGGTGATGGAGAAAGTGGTTGTCTACCTTGATCTCAGTTTTTTCCAGTGTAGAAACTGTGAATCGGTGGAAATTTTCTACATTCTTGGTGTTGGATGGATTAAGGAGAAAGGGTGTCGTGGATATGGAAATTTGATTCTCTTAACATCTCTCTGGAGTTTTTTCACTTCTTTGTAGCCCCAGAAACTGCCTAATTTTTATATTTGAGATCAGGGATATTGCTGGTAATAATTTTCACAGTGTGTATTTGGTTTTGGTTTTCTGGAAGGAGAGTGAAACCAGCTTGCTTCTGTGCTGTCATTTTGGAATCATAAATGCTGCACGTTTCTAATAAAGTTGTTGCCGGGCGCGGTGGCTCACGCCTGTAATCCTAACACTTTGGGAGGCCGAGGTGGGTGGATCACCTGAGGTCAGGAGTTCAAGACCAGCCTGGCCATCATGGTGAAACCCCATCTTTAAAAAGAATAAATAAAAAAAGTTGTCTAAGGTATTTTCAGGTAGGGCACAGTGGTTCATGCCTGTAATCCTAACACTGGGAGGCTGAAGTGGGAGGATTGCTAGAGGCCAGGTGTTTGAAATTAGCCTGGCCAACATAGTGAAACCTCATGTCTACAGGGGAAAAAAAAAATTAGCCAGGCGTGGTAGTATGTGCCTGTAGTCCCACATACTTGGGACGCTGACGCAGAAAGATTGCTTGAGCCCAGGAGTTTGAGTTTGCAGTGAACTATGGTCACACCACTGTAATCCAGCCTGGGTGACAGAGTAAGACCCTGTCTCTAATTTTTAAAAATGTATTTTCTACTTCCTACTCATTGCATATGATTAGTATAGTGGTGTCAACATAGTGTACCAGTGTGGTATTTCATGGAATGTCATTTTCTTTGGGAGGCCCAGAGACTTGTAGAACTCTGTTTATGACAGAGACCTGGAGAACTGACACAGGCTGGGGGCAGTGCTGTGAAGATACATTGTTGGTCCTGCCAGGTAAAAGGTAACTGAGTCTTGGCTTTTTCAAATTCGTATGGGGAAAAGATACGAGCTGTGTCAGTACCTCTGACAGGAATACCAAGTGACTGGAATTACGTTGATGTGTTCTGGTAGACATTACATTTTTGAAAGTTGGCTGTAATTGGAGTGAGCACCTAAGTTCATGATTTGTGAATGATTTAGGTGTGGTAATTGAGTGAGAGGTCATGATTCTCCACTGGGATAACTCGAGTTTTTGGCTACTTGCATTATTTCCTGTTTGCGAAAAGTTTTAATGGTTATTTTATTTTTTTGGAGACATAGTCTCACTCTGTCTCGTAGGCTGGAGTACAGTGGCGCAATCATGGCTCATTGCAGCCTCAACCTCCCCCGGCTCAGGTGATTTTCCTGCCTCAGCCTCCCAAAGAGCAGGCGTTAGCCACTGTGCCCACTCTTTACGGGTTTTTAAATGTGTATTTAAGCCTGAATGGTGAGTATTGGGTCAGAAATAACCAATCTCCTCAGGGCACAAAAAGATGAGATACATGAAATTTGAGCTCTTTTAAAATAGCTTCACTGCTCTCTTTAGGAATACAGTTATTTTTTCTTGGATAGATTTGTCATCTCTTGCATAAGCCTCTTCCATTGGTATATTTTTTTCGTGTGTACAGGACCTGTTCAAACTC
>CAUYLG010064662.1:0-20112 GCA_963573385.1 Cacajao melanocephalus
CTGGGAAATAAATTATGACATTCAAGGATAACTAAAAGCAGATATCGTTCATTACCAATAGACTTGTTTCAGAAGAAATGGTAACAAATGTCCTTCAAGTTGAAAGAAAGAACACTCAAGACTCTTTCAAAATATAAAGCTATAGGCTGTGTGTAGTGGCTCACGCCTGTAATCCCAGCACTTTGGGAGGCTGAGGTGGTACCACTTGAGCCCAGGAGTTCGAGACCAGCCTGAGCAACATAGCAAGACACGCATCTCTGCGAAAAAATAAAAAATTAAAAATTAGCCAGGCATGGTGGTGTGTGCCTGCCGTCCTAACTACACAGAAGGCAGAGGTGGGAGGATCCCTTGAGCCCAGGAATTCCATGCTGCAGTGAGCTTACATTGCACCACTGCACTCCAGCCTGCATGTCAGAAAGAAACTGTCTCAAAAAGAAACAACTCAGAACAAAGGTCTCTGAGGAAAAAAAAAAAAACTTTACATAAGATATTTGGCAAGAAATCTAGGATCCTCAAAACATGATAAAAAAATTAAAGTGAGGAAAACAACAAATAAGAAATTGGAAATTAAAAAGGGATAGGCCGAACACGGTGAAGGCTGTTAAAATAATTCATGGAACATTATGCAAAATTGTATACAAAGAAATTAGAAATCTCTAGTAAATGGAAAATTTTTTCTAAAAAATGGAAATTACCATTTGAATATAAGGAGAAAATTCAATTAAATTATTAATAGAAAGTGTAGAAGAAAATCACAGTTATTCTCCACACATGAACCCTGTACCAACTCCACCACCAAAAATGACTCTTTAGCAAATTATTTTTGTGTGCGTAAAAGCTGTACCACTCTTATATTATTTTTTGATTACAGAAATCAAATTCCAAAGTTTCATGCTGTATAACTCATAACATATAAATCAAACCGACAAATTCTTAAATTAATTATATAAAGTTAATGTGAGAACTGAAAAAGAATAGAGAAAAATACAGACCCAACTGATACCATTCAGTTATACGTTTTGATCATTTACTATGTGCCAGGTACTACTACGAGCACCAGGAATATTATTATATACAACACAAACCAAAAAAAATCCCTGCCCTCATGAGGCTTCTATTTCCACAAGAAGGCTTGGGGAACAGGCAACAAACTTTAGATACACAAATCCTAAAGAATGTACAGGGAACAAATTATGAGAGTAAATTAAATGACTAGATTAGCCTCATGTTAATTTAAAGACAGCTCAACACTTAGAAAATTATTATTATTATACATAAAATACTCTAGTAAAAAAGGATAAAGCCACATGAGGATCCCAGTACCAAAATATTGTTAAAATTGAATGCATAACTCTTGTAAGACAAAACAAAATCTTAAACAAGAAATAAGATTAGTTTTCTTTATATGGCAGGTAACATCTGCTCCAAAACAAAGCTGCTTCTGTACTTAACAAAGACACTGAGGTTAAAATGAGATAAAATGCCAATTAATTTCAGTACTATGAAGTAAAACATAAATTGGGAACAAAAAGAATAAACATTGCAAAATGATACATTAATTATTACTTGCACACCAATATTTACTCTTGATAATCTCCACAAAGGCAGGAATTTATTTTATCTTGCCCAAGATTTTACCTCCGGAGTCAAATATGATATATAACACTGAGATGTATTCAATAAACACAGCTGTAAATTTAATTAATTAAAGAGATAAAAGTATAACTCCCACAAGAGAAAGTAAGAGTTGTGACTACCTTAATCATATCCAATTTTAAAGAATAATTTTTTCAAGATGATCTTAGCAACTGTACTTAGTTATTTTTTGTCACCTTAAACTTTCCCACTAAAATAATAAAATAAAATGAAGGGAAAATTTTTATTTAAAATTATGTTCTAGGACGGCACAGTGGCTCATGCTTGTAATCCCAGCACTTTGAGAGGCCAAGGTGGTGAAACCCTGTCTCTACTAAAAATATAAAAATTAGCGAGGCGTGGTGGTGCAGGCCTGTAATCCCAGCTACTCAGGAGGTCAAGGCAAGGGAATCACTTGAACCAAGGAAGCAGAGGTTGTAGTGAGCTGAGGTCATGTCAGTACACTCCAGCCTGGACAACAAAGAAAAACAAACAAATAACTAAAATAAAATAAAATTATTTTCTAAACTTTTCATTGATTTTAGAATAACAAAATATATAGCTTAATAATGAAACGTAAAAAGTTTAATTTCAGAGATATTAAACTTTATATACTACAAAGAAAACAAATACATACTATATAAATGTAAATAAATGATTTTATTAATTATATAGTAGGCCACAAAAACCAAGTAACTTTTAAAACACAGAAATTGTATAGGCCCGATTTACTGACCAGAATGAAATAAAATTTAATTTTATAGAAAATAGTAAGAGGCTGGGCACAGTGGGTCACACCTGCAATCCCAGCACTTTGAGAGACAGAGGTGGGAGGATCACCTGAGGTCAGGAGTTCTAGACCAGCCTGGCCAACATGGTGAAACCCGGTCACAACTAAAAATACAAAAATTAGCCAGGCATGGTGGCGCACCTTGTAATCCCAGCTACGCAGGAGGTGGAGGTGGAAGAATCGCTTGAACTCAGGAGGCGAAGGTTGCAGTGAGCTGGAGTTTGCAGTAAGCCGAGATCGTACCACTGCACTTCAGCCAGGGAGACAGAGCAAGACTGTCCCAAAAAGAAAATAGTAAGAGTTGAAAATATGCAAAATGGATTTTTGTTAACTTTTAAAATAATTCTTAAGAGAAATACAAAAATTTCATTTTGTAAATGTTTCTTTGGCCCAATAAATGTTTATCAATTTTCCTAAGGAAATAAGCTGACAAGTAATCTTGTACCTAATCATGTACATGCAGTTATTTACTGCAGCATTGCTTATAACAAACACTGGAAATACCCTATATTTTTGGCCAATATCATATTTATTAAGTACGTTATGGTTTATATGGAAATGCACAATAGTTAAGATTAGGGCATGAAAATCCAATAGACTTCAATGAATCTCAGCTCTGTCACTTCAAAGCTTAGACAAGTTACTTAGACCTGTATTTCAGAGTAAGCAAATAATTCTCATAGATGATGGAATATTTATTAGGAATTCCAGCTCATTAATGTCAAAAGAACGGCAGAATCACAAATCACTCTTCTCTAATCCCACTTAAGGAAACAATTGATTTCAGATATGATAAACAATGGATGAAACCACTAGGTTAAAATTTAATGGAGAAATTTACGATGAAAAAATCAGGCTACTACCACTTAAACCCACCAATCAATCTAGGCATCACTAAAAGTGAGACAACTGTGAGGTAATTTTTTTTTTTTTGCCAAAACATGTTGACAATATATCTCATCAATGTTTTACAGCTAATATATATTTAAGAAAATGCAGAGAACAGGACAAATTAAATGACACCACAAAGCAGCAGATATAATGTGGGATACTCTACAGGAAAAGATTCCCAGCTTCTTCCTAAGTCAGCACCAGCAGGAAGAGAAAAATGCAGGGGCAGTTTCCAGGACTCAAAGAAATAGAAGACAAACCAAAGTGATGTGTGTAGCTGATTTAAACGCAAATTCAAAAAAGTCAACTCTACAGAGGCATTTTTAGACCAACGAGGAAATTTTATTATTGTCAAAGTTTTATGTAATACCAATCAATAATTGTTAATTATGTCAATATCTCAATGGTATTGTGCTTTTATAAGAAAATGGCCATAAATTTTGAGATCTGTTTAAAATATATAGTGGTAAAATGATCGTATTTTTTAATTTGCTGTAAAATACTTTATCAAAAACAACAAGATGAAGATGGCAAATTCTTAATGCTGAATCTGCTTTCTGTGTGCAAATTTTGTTAACAATATTTAAATGATACAAGACAGGGTAGACAAACTAAGCAGACCGATTATTTTAAGAAACTGATGACATTATCAAAGAACTACTCTTCAAAAGAACCTAGACAGTCATGTGCAATGGAGAAAGGACAGTCTTTTCAACAAATGATGCTGGGTTGGCTGGAAATTCACGTTTTAAAAAACCCACCCTTTACTCCTAATTCATACCAGCCACAAAATTGAAGTCCAGATATAAACATATGTATGCATGTGTGTACATATACAAACATAAATATGCATGCAAACATATATGCACGTAAGTATGAACAGTGAAGCAACAGCGCTTTTAGAAGAAAATATAGGAGAATATCTCCATGACCATAGAGTACACAGAGATTTCTTTTTTTGTTTGTTTTGTTTGTTCTGTTTGTTTTGTTTTGTTTTGTTTTGTTTTTTTGAGATGGAATCTTGCTCTGTCACCCAGGCTGGAGTGCAGTGGTGCGATCTCGACTCACTGCAACCTCCACATCCCGGGTTCAAGTGATTCCCCATCCTCAGCCACCTCAGTAGCTGCGATTACAGGCAAGTGCCACCACACCCAGCTAATTTTAGTATTTTTTAGTAGAGATGGAGTTTCACCATGTTAGCCAGGCTGGTCTTGAACTCCTGACCTCAGGTGATCCACCTGCCTGGGCTTCCCAGAGTGCTAGGATTATGGGCTTGAGCCACTGAGTCTGGCCAATTTCTTAAATAGTATACAAAAGCACTAATCATAAAGAAAAACAATTTATAAACTGACTCTATTAAAATAAAGAGCTTCTTTTAATCAAAAGGTACCATTAAAACATTAAAAACGCAAGTCACAGAGTGGAAGATGACATTTGTAAGAAATATTTCTAACAGATTACATGCATCAAAAGTATATGATGTCTTTTCAACAATTATCCGGAAAACTAGATATCCACCTGCAATAGAATGAAGTTTGACCCTTACCTAACACCACATATAAACATTAACCCAAAATGGATCAAATATTTAAACATAACAGCTAAAACTGTAAGACTCTTAAAGAAAACATAGAGGAAAACCTTAATGACATTGGATTTGGCAATAACTTCTTAGATATGACACCAAAGGTACAGGCACCAAAAAGTAGACAAATTGGACTTTATCAAAGTCATTCTTAGATATAACACTACAGGTACAGGGAACAAAAGAAAAAAACTGACAAACTGGACTTCATCAAAGTTCAAACCTTGTGCATCAAAGGACATTATTAACAGAGAAAAAAGGCAGCTCAGAGAACAAGAGGAAATACTTGCAAATGGCATATCTGATAACAGATTAATATCCAGAATATATAAAGAGCTACACCTCAACAACAACAACAACGACAAATTAACCACCCAAGTAAGAAAAGAGCAAAGGAACTGAATACACATTTTTCCAAGAAAAGACATGTAAATGGCCAATAAGCACAGGAACAAAATGTTCAACATCACTAATCACTAGGGAAAACCAAATCAAAACCACAATGACAACCACTTGACATCTAGTAGGATGGCTATTTAAAAACAAAACAGAAAACAAGGATTGGCAGGCTTGTGGAGAAACCGGAACAGTGGGTGCTGCTGGTGGAAATGTAAAATGATATACAACTGCTGTGGAAAATAGTATGGCAATTCCTTAAAAA
The DNA here is from genome assembly GCA_963573385.1 of Cacajao melanocephalus. Taxonomy (NCBI): domain Eukaryota; kingdom Metazoa; phylum Chordata; class Mammalia; order Primates; family Pitheciidae; genus Cacajao; species Cacajao melanocephalus. The sequence continues at coordinate 5,563 of CAUYLG010064662.1, forward strand.
ATTAAACACAGAATTACAATTTGACTCAACAATTCCACTTTGCAGTATATACACAAAAGAACGGAAAGCAGGGATTTGAATAAATTTGCATACCAGTGTTTACAGCAGATTAATTCACAGTAAGTAAAAGGGGAAACCACTCAAGTGCCCATGAAGGAGGATGAACAGATAAACAAAATACGGCATATACAAACACTGAAATATTATTCAGCTTAAGAAGGAATAAAATTCTGATACATACTACAACATGGATGAACCTAGAAGACATTATGCTAAGTAAAACAAATGGACGGATATGAAATCATACCATTTACATGAAGTACCTTCAATTCACAGAGACAGAAAATAAAACAGTGGTTACCAGGGACTGGAAGGAGAGGAGAATGGGGGGTTACAGTTTAATGCATACAGAGTTACTGTATAGGGTGATGAAAAAGTTCTAGATACGGACAGTGGACATGCTTGCCCAGCAGTGTGAACGTACTGAATGCCAATGACTCTGGAAATTCTTTGGAAACTTTGAAAAACTGATTTGACATTATTTTATATACCAACTCATCAAGTCCATTCCTAGATGTATACCCAACAGAAATGTTGACATATTCAGTCACCCTCCATATCCATGGGTTCTGCATCTGTGAACTCAACCAACAGCAAATCAAAAAGCAAAACTTGAATTTGCCATGCACTGAGTAGTACCTCGAATTCACAAAAAATGAAGTGATGTGTAGGCATTGTATTTGGTATTACATGTAATCTAGAGATATTTAAAGTATACAGGAAAATGTGCATAGCTTATTTGCAAATACCACACCATTTTATAGAAGGGAATTGAACATTTGCAGAGTTTGCTATTTACAGAATGTTTAGGGTAGGGAGAGTGGATGGGTCTTGGAACCAATCCCCCATGGATACCAGGGGATAACTACAATCACAAAAAGACAAGCATGGCCAGGCGCAATGGCTCACACCTGTAATCCCAGCACTTTAGGAGGCCAAGGCAGGTGGATCACTTGAGATCAGGAGTTCGAGACCAGCCTGGCCAATATGGTAAAACCCCGTCTCTACTAAAAATACAAAAATTAGCTGGGCATGGTGGTGTGTGCCTGTAGTCTCAGCTGCACAGGAGGCTGAGGTCCAAGAACCGCTTGAACCCGGGAGGCGAAAGTTGCAGTGAGCCGAGATCACACCAGTGCACTCCAGTTTGGGCAACAGAGCAAGACTCCAACAAAAAAAGAAAAAAGAAAACCAAGTATAAGGTTGTTCATGGCAGCACTATTTATAGTAGTTAGAAACTGAAAATAACACAAATGTCTATCCACAAGATAAATACATTTTGTATGATTAATCAATGGAATTCCACATAGTTACGAGGATGAAAAAACTAAAATATATTACAATATGGATAAATCTCACAAACAAAAGGGACCAGGTACAAAACAGTACATATTATTTGATTCTATTTATATAAAGTTCAAAAACAGGCCAAGTAGCCTATGTGTCAAAAGAATGAGTACTAGTTAACTTTTAGAAGGCAGTCACGACTGGAAGGGGGCAAAAGAGAGCCTGTAAGATATGGGCATATTACAAGATTTTAGGTGCTAGATACTGAAGTATGTACACTTTATAAATTCATTGAGCTAAACATTTACATTTTGTATACATGGTAAACTTCAAAATATTACTTTAAAAATAAAACTAGGCTAGGCGCAATGGCTCGCATTGGTAAATCCCAGCACTTTGGGAGGCTGAGGCAGGCTAATCACAAGATCAAGAGATCAAGACCATCCTGGCCAACATGGTGAAACCCCATCTCTACTAAAAGTACAAAAAGTAGCTGGGCATGGTGGTGCACACCTATAGTCCTAGCTACTTGGGAGGCTGAGGCAGAATTGCTTGAACCTGGGAGGCAGAGGTTGCAATGAGCCAAGATCATGCCACTGCACTCCAGCCTGGCAACAGAGCAAGACTCTGTCTCAAAAATAAATAAATAAATAAACAAAAATAAATAGGCCGGGTGCCGTGGCTCACACCTGTAATCCCAGCACTTTGGGAGGCCGAGGCAGGCGGATCATGAGGTCAAGAGATTGAGACCATCTGGCCAACATGGTTAAACCCTGTCTCTACTAAAAATACAAAAATTAGCCGGGTGTGGTGGCACACACCTGTAGTCTCAGCTACTTGGGAGGCTGAGGCAGAAGAAGAGCTTGAACCTGGGAGGCGAAGGTTTCAGTGAGCCGAGATTGTGCCACTGTGCTCCAGCCTGGCAAGACAGCAAGACTCCATCTAAAAAAATAAGTAAATATACTAAAATAAAATAAAAAAGAATGGGGAAATAAAAGGAACTGAGAAAATTTACTACCGATAAGGGTGTACTAGATAACTTGGACCAAATCTCCTAATAAGGAAAAGTAGAAAAAAAATGAATGTTTTTCTTTAATTGCAAGAGAGCATCAAAGACTTGCAGCTTCTGGTCCAACAAGGTAAGTGCCTAGAAACTGTCACTCCCATCCTCACAACAAGAAAAAACTGAACAAACCGAACACTGACAACTCTTCTTATCCATCAGAGAATTGAAGTCAGAGGGCAAAATGCTCACCCCCAAACTGGAGAGAGTTTGACATCAACTGTATGTGTCAACTTGACTGAGTCGTGGGGTACCCACACATTGGTCAAGCATTGTTCTGAGTGCGTCTGTGAGGGTGATTCTGGATGTGGCTAACATTTGAGTCAACAGACTGAGTAAGCAAACCTAGCTCCCTAATGTGGGTGGACCTCACCCAACCAACAGAAGACATGACTAGAACAAAAGGGCTTGGTAAGAAAGAATGTCTCCTGCCTGACCTGCTTGAGATGAACATTGGTCTTTTCTGGCCTTTGGACTTGGACAGGAACATTGGCTTTTCTTGGGCATGAAGCCTGTCAGCTTTTGAACCGAAACTTCTACCATAAGCTCTCCTTTGTACTCAATCTGGAACTACACTATTGGCTGTCCTAGATCTCCAGCTTGCTGAATGCAGACATTAGGACTGCTCAGCCTCTACATTTGAGGGAACAATTCCTTATAATAACTCTCTTTATCTTGTTGATTCTGTTTTCCTGGAGAACCTTGAGTAATACAAGTGGATAAAGAGACTCACTGCTTACCAGGAGCAGATGCTCAAAAGCAGAGCCCATTGCTAGAGCCAGCATTGGTGAGAACACTTAAACTATAACTAATGAATTGATAGATTCAGTGGAAGTTCACTTGAGAGTTTTAAAACTCTGAAGGAGCTAAGCGTGGCAGCTCATGCCTGTAATCCCAGCACTTTGGGAGCCCAAGGCAGGCAGATCACTTGAGGTCAGGAGTTGAGACCAGCCCTGGCCAACATAGTGAAACCCCATCTCTACTAAAAATACAAAAAAAAAAAAAATTAGTTGAGCATGGTAGATGGCACCTGTAATGCAGGCTCAAGCAAGAGAATCACTTGAACCTAGGAGACAGAGATTCCTTGAACCTAGGAGACAGAGATTCCTTGAACCTAGGAGGCAGAGGTTGCAGTGAGCTGAAATCACACCATTGCATGCCAGCCTGGGAGACAGAGCAAGACTTTTTTCAAAAATAAATAAATAAACTCTGAAGGAGAAGGGGGAAGAGATAGGGGGTTTCCCACATTTTCATGATTTTTACCTCTAGGATCACTGTCAGGTTGTTACCGTGAAGATCTAAAAAAAAATTCCCTTCTGCTTCTGCAGGGGAGGGGCAAAGTGGCCATTCTAAATAAATCCAGAGCATTTTGTTCTCCTTAACAAAAGCCTGTGCTCAAGGGCAACTTTTGCCAGCCCTTAACCAACCTGGAAAAAGGGAAATACCCAACTTTAGCCTGCTGTAGACTTCCACATGGAGAAAGAAATATCAAAATCTCACACATTCTAGCCTTAAACATAGAAGAGAAATACCCAACTTGGGCTCGTGAAAAAGCCTGAGAACTAGTCACGGGGCTATAGCATGCTGAGCTTCCCCCCACACCTTGCCACCACATGGCTCAGGCTCTTGTAAGAGGGGATTTTTATAGCTAAAGGATCTGCAAGACTCAAATCCTACTGAAGAAAGAAGCTCTAGGAAAACCTAAAGGCAACAAAGGAAACAAAAACAAAGACACTAAAGGAAATTTTACCTCTGAAACCACAACTACAGCAAAGAGTACACACAGCCTAACTTCTAACCAGATAAACATAAAGCCTTACATTAGAAGATTATCTATTCAGTTCCTTTTACTAAAACATCATGTCCAGCCTTCAACAATTATGAGGTATGCAAACAAACAAACAGAAAATACAGTCTAAAGAGACAAAGCAAGCATCAGAACCAGAATAACATATGGCAAGGATGTTGGAACTATCAGACCAGGAACTTAAAACAACTATGATTAATATGCTAAGTCCTCCTCTAAAGGAAAAAGTAGGCAACATGCAAGAACAGATGGATAATGTAAGCAGAGATATAGAAACTCAATGATAAGAGCAAAAAAAAAAATGCTAAAAATCAAAACCACTGTGAGAGAAATAAAGAATGCCTTTGATGGGCTCATCAGTAAACTGAATGTGGTTGAAGGTAGAATCAGTGAATGTGAAGATACAGCAATAAGAACTTCCAAAACTGTATTGCCTAGAAAAAAAGACTTTAAAAATGAAAGAATTGCCAAGAACTGTGGGACAATTACAAAAGTTGAAACACAGGTATAATAAGAATACCAGAAGGAAAATTAAGAGAGAAAGAAAAGATAAGATATTTGAAGTAATAATGGCTTTGTATTTTCCAAAATTAATGATGGACATCAAACCACAGACCCAGACAGTGCAGAGAACACCAAATAGAATAAATATTAAAAATCTAGGCTGGGCACAGTAGCTCACATCTGTAATCCCACCCCTTTGGGAAGCCAAGGCAGGAGGATCACTTAAGCTCAGGAGTAGAGACACAGTCTCAACAAAAAATACAAAAAATTAGCCGACTGTGGTGGCTCACACCTGTAGTCCTAGCTACTTGGGAGGATTGCTTGAGCCTGAGAAGTGGACATTGCAGTGAGCCAAAAACTCACCACTGCACTCCAGCCTGGGCACCAGAGTGAGATCTTGTGTCAGGGAAAACAAAAACAAAAAACTAAAAAACTATACCTGGGCATATCATATTCAAACAGCAGAAAATCTAAGATAAAACCCAGAGGGAAAAACATCTTAACTGCAGAGAAATAAGATATAATTACACCACAATTCTCTTCAGCAACCAAGCAAGCAAGGAGACAGCAGAGTGAACTAAAGTTTTTAAAGAAAAAAAACTCACCAAACTAGAATTCTATATCCAGAGAAATTATCTTTCAAACGTAAAGAAGAAATAAAGACTTTCTCAGACAAATTAAAATTTAAAAAGGAGGAAACTAGTGAGCAGTAGACCTGCCTTCCAAGAAATGTTTTTTTAAGAAGTTTTTCAGAGAACAGGAAATAACAGAAAATAATATAGAAACTTGGATCTACATAGATAAAGGATGAGTGTTAAGAGAATGTATAAATTAGTGTAAAATAAAATATTCTGTCCTGCTCCAAACTGATCCAAAAGAAAAGTTCGTTCAAAATGATAATAGCAATAATAAAGTTAGTTATTACAGCTTATGGATTAGTGAAATAAATGATAAGATTATTATAAGGTAACACAAAAGGAGAATGGGGACACTGTTTGAAGGTCTTGGCACTACTCATGAAATGATATAGTGTTATTTGAAAGTGGATTTACAATGGTTGCAAATATATACTGCAGACTCTAGGGCACACACAAAAATTGTTTAACACATAAGTGATATGCTAAGAGAGTTAAAAAAGAATCATCTAAAATGCTCAATTAAAACCAGAGAAGGCAGAAAAAGGGCAGAAGATAGAAGGAGAAAGAGAAAACAAATAGAAACAATTACAAATATGATAGTCATTATCCAACTATGTCGATCATCATTTGAAATACAAATAGTCCAGATATACCAGTTAAAAAATAATATTCAACAAAATATCAGCAAGTTGAATCCAATAATGTTTAAAAGGAATTATACACTATGACCAACTGGGATTTATTCCAGGCTCACAAATGTAGTTCAACATTTGAAGACCATCAATGCAATCCATCATGTCAACAGGCTAAAGAAAAAAAAGCACATGACGTTATCAATAAATAAAGAATTCAAGACCCATTCACAATAAAAATTCTTAGCAAACTAGGAATAGAGGATATATTATTCAACTTGATAAAGAATGCCTACAAAAAACTACAGCTAACATCATTCTCAGTGGTAAGAAACTAGCAGTTTTCCTGCTAATCAGATTAACTGCAAGGATGTCCTCTCTCACCAGTTTTTCAGCATTGTACTGAAAGTCCTAGATGATGCAATCAGACAAGAAAATGAAATAAAAAGTACACAAACAAACTTCTGGGAAAGCAGAAATAATTATTTATTCACAGATGACATGACTGCCTATATAGAAATTGTGAACAAATCAACAAAAAAAACCTGTAACTAATAAGTGATTATAGCAAGGGTAACACACAAATGTCAATTGCTTTCCTACATACTAGTCATGAACAATTGGAGGATTGACACTACTCAACTTTGAGGCTTACTATAAAACTACAGTAATCGAAACAGGATAGTATTTGTGAAAAAATGAACAAATATATCCATGAAACTGAAGAGACAGTCCAGAAATAGTAACACAATTACAGTTCTCTGATCTTTGAGAAATGAGCAAGGGCACATAAAGAAGCAAAACAGCTTTGTCAATGAATGGTGCTGGAAACACTGAGAATGCACATGCAAAAAATAGTTAATCTAGGTACTGCCCTTAAGACCTTCACAAAAATTAACTCAAAGTAGAGCTTAGACCTAAATGTAAAATGCTAAATACAAAACTTCTAGAAGACAAGGTAAAAGAAAATCAAGATGACCTTGAGTTTGGCAATGACTTTTTAGATACCACATTAAAGGCATGATGCATGAAATAAGTAATTGATAAGTTGGACTTCACTTATATCAAACCTTCTGCTCTGCAAAGGACACTCAAGAAAATGAAAAGACAAGTTACAAACTGGAAGAAAGTACTAGCAAAAGACATATTTGATAAAGGACTGTTATCCAAAATATACAAAGAATTTTTTTTTTTTGAGACTGAGTCTCGCACTGTTGCCCAGGCTGTAGTGCAGTGGCGCGATTTTGGCTCACTGCAATCTCTAACTCCTGGGTTCAAGCAATTCTCCTGCCTCAGCCTCCTGAGTAGCTGGGATTACAGGCATGTGCCACCACGCCCAACTAATTTTTTTGCATTTTTAATAGAGACGTGGTTTCACCACGTTGGCCAGGATGGTGTCGATCTCTTGACCTTGTGATCCACCCACCTCAGCCTCCCAAAGAGCTGGGATTATAGGCATGAGCCACTGCGCCCAGCCCAAAGAACTTTTTTTTTTTTTTGAGACAGAGACTTGCTCTGTCACCCCGGCACAATCTGCAACCTTTGCATCCTGGGTTCAAGCAATTCTCCTACCTCAGCCTCCCAATTAGCTGGGACTACAACCAAGTGCCACCATGCCCAGCTAATTTTTTGTATTTTTAGTAGAGATGGGATTTCACCATGTTAGCCAGGATGGTCTCGATCTCCTGACCTCATGATCCACCCACCTCGGCCTCCCAAAGTGCTGGGATTACAGGCATGAGCCATGCACCCAGCCAAGAACCTTCACAACTCAACAATAAGAAAACTAATAACCTGATTTTAAAATGGGAAAAAGATCTGAACAGATACCTTACCTAAGAAGATACACAAAGGATATGAAAAATGCTTAACATCATATGTCATTAAAGAATTGTAGATAAAACAGGAATGAAATACCACTGTATACCTATTAGATACCCCTTTATACCTATTAGAATGGCCGAAGTCCACAACATTGATATCACCAAATGCTGATAAGGACGTGGAGTAACAGGAACTCTCATCACTGCTAAGAAGAATGCAAAATAGGACAACCACTTTAGAAGAGAGTTCAGACGTTTCTTCCAAACCCAAACATGCTACTACCATGTAGCCCCTGGTATTTACTCAAATGAGTTGAACACTTATGCCCACACCAAAACCTGAACACAGCTATAGCAGCTTTATTCATAATTGCCAAAACCGGGTAGCAACCAAGATATCCTTCAGTAGGTGAATGGATAAATAACTGCAGTACATCCAGACAATGGAATTTATTCAGCACTAAAAAGAAATAAGGTATCAAGCCATGAAAAGATACAGAAGAACTTTAAATACATATTACTAAGTGAAAACTGCCAATCTGTAAAGGCTACATACTATAAAATTCCAATTATGTAACATTCTGAAAAGGGAAAACTATGGAGACACTGAAAAGGTCAGTGGTCACCAGGGCTTGAGGTGTGAGTTGGGAAACACAGTGAATTTTTAAGGCAGTGAAACTATTCTGGGTAATACTATGATGCTGGATATATGCCATTACACATTTGTCAAAACCCACACACTATACAACAACAAGAGTGAACCCAAATGTCAACTATGGGTGATCATGATGTGTCTATACAGCTTCATAGATTACCAAAAATGGATTGCTCTGGTGGCAAACTGATAGGCGCCCTTTCTTCTCAATTTTGCTGTAAAAAATAAAACTGCTCTAAAAAGTAATGTTTTTAAAACAAATCAGAATCCTTCAATTCCTCCAAGCAACTAAAGAAAAAGATATATTGCTCTCTAAGGAGCATCAATTATTCTGACAGCTGACTTCACAACAGAAACAGTGAAGGCCAGAGGCAATGGCTGAAAGAAAACACCCACCAACTCAGAATTTTATACCAGTGGAGATATTTCCCAGAAATGACAGGGACACAAAGACAATTTTCAGATAAACAAAAGCAGAGAGGAACTCTGTCTCCAGTAGATCCACAGTAAAGAAAATTCAAAAGTGTTTTCTTCATGATGAAGGAAAATGGTCCCAGAACAACAAATAGAATATTGTCTTGTTATTTAGAATTAAAATATGCAACAAAAGTAGCTTATACACCAGAATGGAAGTAACTATAGAAAAAGCATTTTAAAGACTTCGCATTAAAAGGTGGGTAAAAGTTCAAGTGAAAATCAAGGGAGTATTAATTGTTGAAAAGTTATGGCTGCATGTTATAAATTGTTGTGTATACAGTAGAAGAGTATATATCTCTCAAACTAATACAGGAAAGATTATGAAAAAATAGAATACACTCTATCAGCCAGGCACAGTGGCTCATGCTCGTAATCCTAGCACTTTGGGAGGCCAAGGTAGGCAGATCACACGAGCCCAGGAGTTTGAGACCAGCCTAGGCAACACGGTGAGACCCTGGCTCTACAGAAAATACAAAAATTAGCTTGATATGGCAGTGTGTGCCTGAAGTCCCAGCTACTCCAAAGGCTGAGGTGAGAGGATCACTTGAACCCAGGATGCAGACGTTCTAGTAAGTCATAATCAGGCCACTGCACTCCATCCTGGGCGACAGAGCAGGACCCTGTCAAAAAAAAGAAAGAAAGAAAGAAAGAAACCACTCCATCATTCTAAAAGAAGGCAATACGTTTTAGAAACAGCAAAGAAAATCATTTTTGGAGGCAATTAAAGGCCAAGAAAGGAAACCAGCCTATCAGATACTGTAAAATGTATAAAATGAGAAGCCCGATATTATATTCAGAAAAAGAGTAACAAACATAAATAAAATGTAGATACAATAATTCAAAGTTTTATGATGATACGAGAACGAATAGATAACGTAACATAACCAATACTGGCCTGGAAATAAAACCCATCATTTTATTCTCAAACACTGGTCACAACCCACTGCTCCTGAAGTAAAGTTTCTATGAATCCATAGTGAAAATATTTGATAGTTACAAATCTGCCCAAGACTAAAAAAATAAAAATCAGCCCAGACTGAGAAAGAAAAACCAGTGCTTCCATTTTCAGGCAGGGAGGCAGACACAGAAAAGTTAATAGGAAACATGGTTTCACAGAAAATCACCATAATCCCTCTCTGAGTGACTACTGCTTCCTCATCAATGACAACCTCAGACCCTCTTTGCTTAACCCATCTATTTACAGGGAGACTCAACTGCTAAACTGCCCTTTACCTCACGGCAGCACCCAATCCCTAGTTAATCCTTACTTCTAATCCTGTGTCAGAAAAAGCTACCAGTCCAAACTTTATCCCCGCTTTTCCTAGGCACCCCTCAGAATCTTCTGCCGGAACCTAACTTCCCAGAAGTCCTTTCTTCTCCCATCTGTTGCAACTTGAAGACGTGCATTCTACAGTCCCGATGGAACTAACTCACTGCCTCCCTGCAAGTCAGTAAATCTGATTTTGTCAAACTCTAGGCTTGTACCTCCAACCCTTTAGATGATTAGCTGTTAATAATATTTTTTAATAAAGGCAATGCAGTTTTTTATAGTGCTAAATTTCTTCAGTGTATAAACTGCCTTTATTCTGCAAGAATGCTCTTCTACCTCTAAGTAACAGAATACCTTCTAGTTCATGAAATAATGGTTATAGTTTTTGTGGGTTTTTAATTTTTCTTTGAAACACTCTGACACCCAGGCTAAAGTGCAGTGATGCAATCATGGCTTAATGTAGCCTCTACCTCCTTGGCCCCCTGCACCCAGCTAATTGTTTTTCTTTCCTATAGAAATGAGGTCTTGCTGTCACCCCTTGCTGGCCTTGAACTCGTAATAGTTCATGAAATTTCCATGTGTGTGAATCACTGCTATACAAAAGCAACTTGGGAACACTTACTCTATTTTATGGAATGAAGTGTTGCCCAATTAAAATTAGAAAGTTATTTTTGTATACACACACAACAAAATAATGAGAAAAAAGAGGAAAAACTAGTTGTAAAAGGCATTATGACAGTTTAAGAGGAAAATGCTTTAAAACATCATCCCCCATCACATACCAAATGAAATTCCAGGTATTTTTCTTCCAAATCTATATTTTTAAAAATCAAACCAGTGTAAAAGAAGACACAAAACTGACTATGAAAACAGTAAGGAATAATCAAATTCCAAGCTTAGGATGGAAATAAATTTTTTTCCTTAATTTCAGCTTCTGGGAGGATGATTCTATTACTTGCCGTGCCAGGTTCTCAATGAAACTCATCTTCAAAGACAAGATTTCCTGGAACAGCACCGCACCCTGACACTCCTCACTGCTGCTGTGACTCGCATCGCAAGTGAGGCTACCCAAGGAGGGAAGAGGCCCGCCGTCCCAGCCTCTTCGGTAGCTAGGGACTCCCTGGGCTACACCACCTGTACTTGCTGCTGTCTCTGAAAGTTGAAATCTGGTGTCCAGGCTGTAGCGACCCTGTTTAGACAGAAGCCTTTCAGAGGAACTGGAGCAGATTCTACCTAGAAGAGATTCTCAGGATATCAAGTGGAGACTCAGACATCCTAAGAACAACCGAAAAAGTACCAAAAGGGGCAACCTTTAGACTGGTCTAATCAAGTCTCAGAGCTAGGAATTCAGACTACACATTCTTGAAATCATCACTAGGGGGCCGGCACTCACATGGTAATGGTGCTGAAGCCACAAGCTTTTAACTTCAGCCAAGTGGTCCGTCCAATACCTTCTGGGCACCGGGAAGTAGTGCATAGCGCCTGCGACGATCAGGAACGGAAAGCCTTCTAGTGTTTTCCGTTTGAGTCTGATTAATCCTTCAAGCAAAGCAAGTCAATGAAGTCTTAGCCACGTCACCCCATGGGACAGAGAATGGGCCGATCACAAAGAGCTTTCCCCTAAGGGCCCCAGGAATGCCTCCAGGTGGAAAGATAAACCTCCCCAGCCCTTCCTTCTCAAACATACCTGGGCAAGAGGGCATGGCTGAGGTGAGCCGTCACTAACAAGGTTGGAGACAGGGACAGGACGCACTTAAGTCTCACCAGGAAGAGCCACATGTTAAGCAGACAGGACAAACTAGAGGTCAGAGAGGGGAGAGAGAGCTGGGAGAGAAGGGAGGCTTGGCCTTGGGGGATGGGGGAGGACGGAGGTGGCCCCATTTAGAAGGCGGACTGGTCCCTGGGAGTTGCACCGCCTGGAAGCATGACAGACAACATCCTGAGGCGATGTCTACTGACTAAAGGGAGAAGAGCTGCATGGAAGAGTCTCCTACCAAATAACCAGGTTTCCAGACACCAGATACATTTTAGAGAGCATCCAAGCCTCAAAGAGCAGTTTCAACACACAGCAGAGTAACCTGAATCATCCATGGGGAATCCCCCACACACATTCAACTGCCAAGGAATGAACTCCAGGTCCAACCTTGAGGCTGATGCCTGCAATCCCAGAGCTTTGGGAGGCCAAAGAGAGTGGACCGCTTGAGCCCAGGGGTTCAAGACCAATCTGGGCAACACAGGGAAACACCATCTCTACAAAAAATGCCAAAAAAAAAAAAAAAAAAAAGAAAAAAAAAGAAAGAAAAAGAAAAATATTCGGGCGTGGCGCGCGTCTGTAGTCCTAGGTACTGAAAGGCTGAGGCAGCAGACTCGCTTGAGCCTGGGAAGTCGAGGCTGCAGTGAGCCAATATCGCGCCACTGCACTGAAGCCCGAGCAATAGAGCAAGACCCTGTCTCCAAAAAAAAGAAAAAAGAAAAAAAAAGGAACAAACTTGAATGAGTTGCCCCTTACTCCGTGCCCGGACTCCGCCGCTGGGGCGCCCCGCAGCTGCCTGCAGGTGAGAGACGGATAGAGGCGGACTCACACCGCGCTGCGCCCCACCCCGCCCTGCCCCGGGCGCGCTCCCCACGCCGCACCCAGCGAGGCGCCGGCCCTGTGGTCAGCGGAGGGGAGAGCGCGGCGTCGCGTGGAGCTGCTGGGCAGTACCCGCCGCCGGCCCTCACGGCCGCCCGGCGCCACCCTGGGGCTGCGGTCTCGGGGGCCCCCATGGCTCGGTGGCCTCCACAGCTCTCGGCGACACCGCGCTCGGGTTTGGCCCCTGAAGGCCGGCGGGGCCGGGCCCCCACACCCACGCGGCCTCCTTCGAGCGTTTCCCGGCTTGGTTCGCGCTCCTGCTGCCCCGACGCTCGGCGCGGAAGACGCAGGTGAGACTAGAGTGTTCCCTCTCTCGGAGCCCCGACCGTCTGGGGGAAAGCTCAGCAAGTCCAGCCGACCTCCCTGAGCCGCCGGCCCCCCCTCAGCCTGGGCGGCGGCACCGGGACCCTCTCGGAAATGCTGCGTGGATCCTGGGTGCCCCCAGACCCAAGGCCTTGAGGACCCCGAAAGCGGGCCCGGCTTCCAGGCATTTCCAGCGCCTGCTGAAGCTTGGGAACGACGGGTCCGCAGTCTCCCCGCCCCGCCCAGTTCCCCGCGCGGTGGTGTGGAGAGAGGAGCAGCCGGGAGGAGCAGCCGGGCGTCGGCACAGACGCCGATTTCCCTGCGGCGCAGGCGAGCACCTGCCGAGCCCCTCCGCGCGCGGGGTGGCCGGGGCCGCTGCAGGCTCGGCCCTGGGCGGGAGAGCCAGCTCGGCCTCCGATTCTCACCGCTGGATTCGTAGGCAAGCCCGGTCTGGACTCCAAAAACGTCTTCACAACAAACTTACCTGGAACTGAAAAGAGAACAACGATAATGGCCGTCGAGCTCCGTCCACCCAGGTTAGCTTCCTCAGGGGAGGCCTGCCTGGACGTTCTCCGTTTGGGATAAAGCTACGCTTTCCAACAGGCAGCTCCTGACTGCATCCCCATCCTCTGGCTCCACACCAAACAACAGAGTTTATTTCACTGATGTTCAGGAAGCTTTGCGATTTCTCTTTCATATTGCTTTTTATAATTGCAGTTGCCTTGATTCTCTCTTTTCTTTTTGCTTCTTAAGTCCCCTTTTTGTTCTTGGTGCTGTTTCTGAAATATATCAAAGAAAAATCCTCTTCTGAAAATACACGCCAGGCCGGGCGCCATGGCTCACACCTGTATTGCCACGGCTTTAGGGGGCCGAGGCGAGGACTGCTTGACGCCAGGCGTTCCAGACCAGCCTGGAAAACATAGTGACGCTTTCTTTCGACTAACAACACCACCAAAGTTTTGAAATTAGCCGGGCGTGGCAGCAAACACCTTGTAGTCCCAGCTACTCGGGGAGGCTGAGGTGGGAGGATCAGTTGAGCCCAAGAGTTCCAGGCTGCACTGAGCTATGATCTCGCCACTGCACTCCAGCCTGGGCGAAAGAACAGGACCCTTATGTAATTTTTTTAAAAAACCACTCCACTAAGGGAACATTACCTTTACTATATTTTTGTTTCTTTTTCTTTTTTTGTGGTTTTCCTTTTTTTCTTTTTTTGAAAGAAAGAAAAAGAAAAGAAGAAAGAAAGAGTGAAAGAAAGAAAAACAAGAATGTAAGAGAGAAAGAAAGAGGAAGAGAAAGAGGGAGAGAGAACAGGATTCTTGTTCTATTGCCCAGGCTAGAATATGGTCTAAAAATGGGTATTAAAAACCTCTTTTATGCCAATAATTGTGCTTAACAATGGAGA
>CAUYLG010064664.1:0-45894 GCA_963573385.1 Cacajao melanocephalus
CAAGAAGAGCTAACGTTCCTAAATATATACGCACCCAATACAGGAACACCCAGATACATAAGGCAGGTTCTTAATGACTTACAAAGAGACTTAGACTCGTACACAATAATAGTGGGAGACTTTAACATTATACTGTCAATATTAGACAGATCAACAAGATAGAAAATTAACAAGGGTATCCAGGACTTGAACTCAGACCTGGAACAAGTAAACTTAACCAATATTTACAGAACTCTCCACCCTAAACCCACAAAACATACATTTTTCTCAGTATCATATTACACCTATTTTAAAAGTGACCACATAATTGGAAGTAAATCACTCCTCAGCAATTGCATAGCATTTCACAGGTTTACACAAAACATTGGTTGGCTGCTTGTTATTTTCATCCCTTATTCCTTCCTGTCTCCATTGTTAAGCACAATTACTGGCATAAAAGAGGTTTTTAATACCCATTTTTAGACTGCATTCTAGCCTTGGCAATAGAACAAGAATCTCATTCTCTCTCCCTCTTTCTCTTCCTCTTTCTTTCTCTCTTACATTCTTTTTTTCTTTCTTTCACTCTTTCCTTCTTTCCTCTTTTTCTTTTTCAAAAAATAAAATTAGTAAATATGTACATATTTAAATATACAGTACAGAGTTTCATTGCTACTCTAGTACCTGCCATATGCCCAGTTTTCAGTGTGCCCCCCTGCCGACACAAAAATGTATAAGCACCCCATCTTGTTACTATCTTAGCATTCCTATAGGATTTCTTTATGCATATTAAGCAAATACAGTAGTTCTCCCTTTTGAGAAGGTATGTTCCAAGACCCTCAAGTAGATCCCTGAAACCTCAGATAGTACTGGACCCTGTATACCATGCACCAGTTAATTTTTCCCTCTGCAGAATTTCAGATAGAAGATTTATTCTTACTGTATATCTTAGCAACCTCAGCATGATGATTATTATTATTATTATTGAGAACTTACACCTTTTCACTTAAAGGAAGCATTTTACTGCTGCTTTTGGCATATTCGAATTTCCGGCATCACTACTCTTGCACCTTGAGGCCATTATTAAGTAATGTAAGGGTTACTTGAACACAAGCATTATGATACCATATAGTCAATCTGATAATCAAGAAGGTCTAGTAAGGAAAGGGTGGATGGCATATGCAAGATATGATGGACAAAGGGATGATTCATGTCCTGGATGGATGGAGCAGGATGGTGCCATATTTCGTTATGTCACTCAGAACAGTGAACAATTTGAAATTTACGAATTATTTATTTCTGGAATTTTCCATTTAATATTTTCTGACCATGGTTGACTGGGTAGCATACTGTGAAAAGGGAAACAAGGGAGGACCATTGTGTGATAAGATAAAAATACTTATCGCTTCCTTATTCTACATAAAAGTAAAGCATATTAGTTATACAATTACTGCTTTTTTACTTTTTGTTCTCAGATCTTCATCAGCACCTAGAGAGTCTCCTCAGTTCTTTGTGACAGCCACCTTCTGTTTTTTTGAGACAGATTCTCACTGTCTTGCCCAGGCTGGAGTGAATGATGCAATTTCAGCTCACTGCTATCTCTTCCTCCTAGGTTTAAGCGATTGTTGCCTCAGCCTCCCAAGTAGCTGGGATTACAGGCGTGCACCGCCGCACCTGACTAATATTTGTATTTTTAGTAGAGACATGGTTTCACCATGTTGGCCAGGCTTGTCTTTAACTCCTGATTTCAAGCAGTCTGCCCACCTCAGCCTCCCCAAAGTGCTAGGATTATAGCCATGAGCACCCGTGCCCTTCTATTCTCCTGCTAATTAATACCTTGAATCAGACTTCTCAGCATCTCTGAGACTTCGTTTCTTCTTTGGCTTTGTTGATTCAGGATACTGTCTGTACTGGGTGTCTGTGTTGATACCCTTTGGTCCTTACTGCCAGAGCTTTCCTTTCTACTGTGTATAGATACGTATGTGCAGGTAAATAGAAACCTGTAGAGAGAGGCGCACTGCTTAAAGAGAACCATTGAAGTCCTAAGCAGATAAGTGGGAAAACGAAAAACATTAGCTTCTGTATCACTCCTTCACTATCTCTAGCGTTCCAGCTTCCAGCTGGCAAACATTTCCAGTGTGTGTACTTTCTACATTCTGTCTCCTACCCAAAACAAATGTTGGCATTACTATGATTAGGCAATCTGTGTTTTAACCATCTTGGGTTTCACAGTGCCTGGCAGATAGTTGCCCAAATGTTTGTTACATGATATGTGATGCTCTCTAGATAGTTCTTTATTTTGCTTATTTCCTTTCCTTCTCCCATAGCCTAACTCTGCACATGCTTCAAAGCTTTCTAATTGGCTCTTGATTCTTTGTGTCCTCACTGTCTCTGCCCACAGAGAACTTGACTACTCTCAGCATCCCAACTGCTAAATTTCTGGATGTTTCCTACATCTCCATTTCATTTCATTTTCTCTCATTTTCAAGGCTTTAAAGTCTACCTATAACATATTTGCTATTATGTACTAGGTACACTTATTATATGTTAATCTTTGTAACAAAATACTATTAAATCTGTTTTATAGATGAAGAAACTTGGGTTTGGAGGGTTAACACAACTACTTAGGGACCCAGAGCCAGTAATTATTGAAGGCATTACATGAAGTCACTGGACTTGATTATTCCCTGACTGCTCACACACAAAACCTAGAAATGTAAGCATTAGGAAGTATGAAGCTTTGTTTCTGTTACAGTTGACTCTGATTTTGGGCTATTTTCTGTACCTATATTTCATCCTTTAGAAAATGAGTTATTTAGGATTTGAGATAGAAATCCAGGGTTGCTTACAGGATAAGATCTGTCAGCCAGTTCTGTACTTTGAAGAGCCAGGGCTGTTCTCTACTTAGATATATTAATAGAATTATCCTACCATGCATGTGCTCCTTTTATTTGGTTAGGATTTAAATACTAAATCAGTGGATTTTATATAGGAAATAAATTATTCCCTCCTCAAATAATATAATTTTTTTTGTCTTAATGTGTTTGCATTCTGTTAAGGTTAATTTTTGTCCATTGACTTAATGATTTTTAAACAACTGTACAGAATTCATTTGTTTAAAAAAATTTCTTTCTTAAGCTTTAGGTATATAACCCAGAAAGACATGAGTTGGTTCACTTCTTTCTCAATTATTTTTTTAAAGTCTATAACCATTGTATCTATCTTATATAATAAATTTATAGTATTAATGTGTTTTTAATCATGGCTGGAGAACTATTTTGATGTTATTATCTTAACCTTACAGTGTGATATATTCATTAGTAAAGAAATGTAATTAAGACTTTAGAATAGTCTGCGTTTTATCTCTAAGTATATTCTTAAATTCATTTTTTTTTTTTAACACACATTCTAAAGTGGGGTCTGATTTTTACCTTGGATATGCTCTGTATAAAGGTGACTTTTCTAACCTATATATAAAATGATGTTTATTTTGTTTTAAATAAAAAGCTAAGACTTTATTGGATAATTATATCAATTTAAAAGGCTAATTTTGTTTTCTAATGTAAGGGTAATTTTATCACCAGAAAGTATAAAAAATAAAGTACTTTTTCAATTGTCATTTATCCAATTTGGATTATATACAACTATTATTTCAGGATTTATTTAAAACATTTTATGTACAATATTTCAATTTATTTTTTTTCTTTTTGTTGCAGGAGCTAGAGTTAATGCCAAAGACAGCAAATGGTTGACACCTTTACACAGAGCAATTGCATCTTGTAGTGAGGTATGAAATTTCTCTTAGTAAATATATTGTATATGAAAACATTAAATAGGCATGCCTGTAAATCCATATTCAAATGCTATGTTTTCAAAAGAAGGAAAAGCTACTGAGATACCTAGACTGGTCATTTTACTTTAGAATTTATACAAGCCAAGTTAATCATTTCATTTCTTCTTTTGTTTATAAGGCCTCTTGCAGTCTGAAGTGGCAGAGAATGTAAAACCCTGTCTCTGTCCCTTCTACAAGAGAAGTCATTTTTCTGTCCTACATAATCTTCCTCAAGACTTTTCTCTACTGGTTTACAGTAGTCTGTTACAAAGATTTCAGTGATTATGATCAAGAAATAATTTCATCAGTATATAATAACTGAAATGTTACTTAGCTAAACACTGAAATTAGTTTCAAAACCATTACTGGATTACACATTTTACCAGTTATAAATATAAAACTTTAAAATATGTGAGAGGGATTGCAAGGAAGAATAGTTTCTTCTTGTTTACAGCCCTGTATGTTGTTTGCTTGTCAAGATAACTGACACTCTTAGAAAATGTTTATTATTTGCAAAGTATTTTTATATTTTTCAAATCTTTTAGTCCTGAGGAAATTTTTGTAAGATAAATGTCTCGAGGAAACTATATAGTTAATGATTCATGAAAAACTACTCAGCTGGTAAATGATAGAGAGGGGACAAAAACCTGGATCTTCTCTTTTTTTTTTCCCCCTGTCATTTTACTTTATAAAGTGTATTTGATGCTTTTCTAAAATGCATTGCGTCCAAAGCACCCCTTTTGCCTGCTTTACAATAGTTGTAGCTTGTTGCAAAGCTTCAAAAATAATGTAAAACACAAAAGTATGGGATAGTATAAGTTTATGTTCATCTAGTATTTCTTTAGTTATTCAAATTGTGAGGTTAAGAAAGGAACTCTTAAGTGTAGCTACTGCTTCTTCTGTCTATGATGGGACTATGTAGTTCAGGAGAAGGAAAGGAAACTTAACTAGAGCCTCAGGAGAAACTATGGAGCTTCTGCCTCATTGTCTTTCTTTGTAGTCTTCATTGTGAACTACATCTTGAACCCTGAGTAAGAGCTGGGCAAGTGAAGGGTCATAAAGGTGAAATGTAACTGGGAAGGATTATAAACCCCATAATTTACAGAGGCAGTCTATTAGCTGTAGTCTCCTAATCAGGAGAAGAAGGGAGGCGTGCAATTGAACACACAACCTAACTCTGAACTGAGTCCTTGATGTGGTATAGTTTATGAACTTATGGAACTTACATTTGGAGACACTGGCTTCAGTTATTACTTGTAACTTTTCAGCTGTGTGATGTTGGGCAAGTCTAGGAATTATAAAAACTAAGACATATTAGCCAAAATACTTTGAATTTTGAAAATCCATTTTAATGCTATTAATTTTGTGGTTAGCTCTCCATAAAGGTGTTTTTTTAAATAAAAGCAGTTAAGATAAACATTACTGTTAATGGAACATATTAATGTTAGCCATACCTATGCATTTTTTATTAAGACTCTTGGGATTGTGGCTATTAAAATAATGTAGTTTTACCAGATTAAGTCATAAGAAGGTACACTTTATATATTTGCCGAAGTTGTAAAACAGACCAGAAATTATTAAAGAAAAATTAATGTTGGAGGAAGACGGCAAATTCTGCCAGAGATTTAAACTCCTATGTATTCAGCCTGAATTTAAGGGCATGTTGTAAGTCAGAAAGCAAATAATCCTAGTAAGTTTCTTAATTCTACTCTTCAGTCTAAAAATTACAAGGCAGAGCACTAAACAAAAATACACCCACGAGCCCTGAGAGAGTCCACTTCAGTCTCCTGCTACCTCCCCTGGAGCAGGTTCTGGTATCCACAGCTGCAGGACCTGAAGACAGATCACATCGCAGGACTCTACAGACACTCTCCAGTACCAATCCAGAGCCTAGTAGCTCCACTGGGTGGCTAGACCCAGAAGAACAAAAACAATCACTACAGCTCAGCTCTCAGGAAGCCCCATTCCTAGGGGAAGTGAGAGAACAGCAGATCAAGGGAGCACCCCATGGAACAAAAGAATTTGAACAGCAGTCCTTGAATCCCAGATCTTTCCCTCTGACATAGTCTACCAAAGTGAGAAGGAATCAGAAAAACAGTTCTGGTAATATGACAAAACAAGGTTATTTAACACCCCCAGAATATCATACTAGCTCACCAGCAGTGGATCCAAACCAAGACAAAATCTGTGTATTGCCAGAAGAAGTCAGAAGATCAATTATTAAGCTAATTAAGGAGGCACCAGAGAAAGATAAAGACCAACTTAAAGAAATTAAAACCATAATATAGGATATGAAAGGAAAATTCTTCAATGAAATAGATAGCATAAATAAAAAACTGTCACAACTTTTGGAAATCAAGGACACAGTTAGAGAAATGCAAAATGCACCAGAAAGTCTCAGCTGTCGAATCTAACAAACAGAAGAACTTCAGAGCTCGAAGATGGCTTTTGAATTAACCCAATCCGTCAAAGACAAAGAAAAAATAATTTTTAAAAAAATGAACAAAGCCTCCAAGAAGTTTGGGACTTTGTTAAATATCCAAATCTAAGAATATTTGGTGTTCCCGAGAAAGAAGAGAAATCTAAAAGTTTGGAAAACATATTTGAGGGAGTAATTGAGGAAAATATTCCCAGGCTTGCCTAGAGATCTAGACATCTAAATACAAGAAGCTCAAAGAACACGAGGCAAATTCATCACAAAAAGAATATCACCTAGGCAAATAGTCTTCAGGTTATCTAAAGTCAAGATGAAAGAATCTTCAGAGCTATGAGGCAAAAGCATCAGGTAACCTATAAAGGAACACCTATCAGATTAACAGCAGATTTCTCAGCAGAAACCCTACAAAGCTAGAAGGGATTGGGGTCCTATTTTTAGCCTCCCTAAACAGAACAATTATCAGCCAAGATATCTAGCTAAACTACACTTCATAAATGAAGGAAGGGATACATTCTTTTCCAGACATACAAATTCTGAGAGAATTCACCACTACCAAGAACTGCTAAAAGGAGCTCTAAATCTTGAAAGAAATCCTTGAAATACTCCAAAATAGAACCTTCTTAAAGCATAAACCTTACAGGACTTATATAAAAATAATACAATTTTTTTATAACAGGTATTCAGGCAACAAATAGCATGATGAATAGAATAGTACCTCACATCTCAATACTAACATTGAATATAAATGACCTAAATACTCCACTTGAAACAACTAAAAGATACAGAATGCCAGGATGCATAAGAATTCACCAACCAAGTTTCTGTTGTCTTCAGAAGACTCAACCTAACACGTAAGGACTCACAGAAACTTAAGGTAAAGGGATAGAAAAAGATATTCCATGCAAATAGACAACAAAAGTGACCAGGGGTTGCTATTTTTATATCAGACAAACTTTAAAGCAACAGCAGTTAAAGCAAAGCAGGACATTATAGAATGATAAAAGGACTAGTCCAACAGGAAAATATTACAGTTCTAAATTCCTAGATTTATGCTCCTAACACTGGAGCTCCCAAATTTATAAAACAATAACTGCTAGTCCTAAGAAATGAGATAGCAACATAATAATAGTGGGAGACTTTAATACTCGATTGACAGCACTAGACAGGTCATCAAAACAGAAAGTTGGCTGGGTGCCATGGCTCACGCCTGTAATCCCAGCACTTTAGGAGGCCGAGGCAGGTGGATCATGAGATCAGGAGATCAAGGCCATCCTGATCAACATGGTGAAACCTGGTCTCTACTAAAAAAAAAAAAAAAAAAATACAAAAATCAGCTGGGCATGGTGATTCACTCCTGTAGTCCCAGCTACTCTGGAGGCGGAAGCAAGAGAATCACTTGAACCCAAGAGGCGTAGGCTGCAGTGCACCGAGATCGTGCCACTACACTCCAGCCTGGTAACAAAGCAAGACTCTGTCTCAGAAAAAGCAGAAAGTCAACAAAGAAACAATGGACCTAAACTGTACCCTACAACAAATGGACTTGACAGATATTTACACAACAGTCTACCCAACAACTGCAGAATACACATTCTATTCATCAGCGCATGAAATGTTCTGCAAGACAGACCGTATGATAGGCCACACAAGAAGTCTCAGTAAATTTAAGAAAATCCAAATTATATCAAGAACTCTGTCAGACCACAGTGGAATAAAATTGGAAATCAACTCCATAAGGAAGCCACAAAATCATGCAAATACATGGAAATTAAATAACCTGCTCTTGCATGATCATTGGGTGAAGGAAATCAAGAGGAAATTGAAACATTCTTTGAACTGAGCGGTAATAGTGACACAGCCTATCAAAACCTCTGGGGTGTAGTAAAAGTAGTGCTAAGAGGAAAGTTAATATCACTAAATGCCTACATCAAAATCTGAAAGAGGTCAAATAGACAATCTAAGAGAAACAAGAACTATCCAAATGCAAACCCAGCAGAAGAAAAGAAATAATGAAGATCAGAGCAGAACTGAGTAAAATTGAAACAAACAAATGAACAAAAACAGGAAAGATAAATGAAACAAAATACTGGTTCTTTGAAAAGATAAATAACATTGATAGACCATTAGCAAGATTAACCAAGAAAAGAATAGACAAGATCCAATTAAGCTTAATTAGACATGAAATAGGAGATATTACAACTGATACTACAGAAATTTAAAAGATTATCCAAGGCTAATATGAACACCTTTACTCGCATAAACTAGAAAAACTAGAGGAGTGGATAAATTCATGGAAATATACAACCCTCCTAGATTAAACTAGGAAGATAGAGACTCTCTGAACGGACCAATAATAAGCAACAAGATTGAAATGGTAATTTTTAAAATGCCAACCAAAAAAAAAGCCTAGGACCAGATGGATTCACAGCTGAATTCTATCAAACATTCAAAGAAGAATTGATACCAGTCCTATTGACACTATTCCAAAAGATAGAGAAAGAAGAAATCCTCCCTACATTAGTTTGTGAAGCCATTATCACCCTAATACCAAAACCAGGGAAGGACATAACAAAGAAAACTGCAAACCAATATCCCTGATTAGCATAGATGCTGAAGTCCTCAACAAAATACTAACAAACCAAATCCAACAGCATATCAAAAAGATAATCCACCATGATCAGATGGGTTTCATACCAGGGATGCATGGATGGTTTAACATACCTAAGTCAGTAAATGTGATACACCACATAAACAGAATTAAAAGCAAATATCACATGATCACATCAATGGATGCAGAAAAAGCACTTGACAAAATCCAGCATCCTTTTATGATTAAAACTCTCAGCAAAATCAGCATAGAAGGGACATATCTTAAGGTAATAGAAGCCATCTATGACAAACTCACATCTATGACAGATCAAACATTTTACCGAATGGAGAAAAGTTGAAAGCATTCCCCTTGAGAGCTAGAACAAGACAAGGATGCCCACTTTCACCCCTTCTGTTCATAATAGTACTGGAAGTCCTAGCCAGAGACATCCGACAAGAGAAAGAAATAAAGGGCATCCAAATCAGTAAAGAGGAAGTCAAACTGTCAGTTTGCTGATGATATAATCGTATACCTAGAAAACCCTAAAGACTCGTTCAAAAAGCTCCTAGAACTGGTAAATGAATTTAGTAAAGTTTCAGGATACAAAATTAATGTACACAGATCAGTAGTTCTGCTGTACACTAACAGTGACCAAGTTGAGAATCAAATCAAGAATTCATTCCCTTTCACAGTAGCTGCAGAAAAAAAGTAAAAGAGGAATATACCTAACCAAGGAGGTGAAAGACCTCTACAAGGAAAACTAAACAACAGTATTGAAAGACATCATAAACAACACAAACAGAAACATATCCCATGCTCATTGGATGTGTAGAATCAGTGGTGTGAAAATGACCATACTGTCAAAGCAATCTACAAATTGAATTCTCATCAAAATACCACCATCATGCTTCACACAACTAGGAAAAAAAAAATCCTAAAATTCATATGGAATCAAAAAGGAGCCTGCATAGCCAAAGCAAAACTAAGCAAAAAAAAAAAAAAAAAAAAAAAATCTGGAGGCATCACATTACACTACTTCAAACTATACTATAAGGCAATAGTCACTAAAACAGCATGGTACTGTTATAAAAATAGGCACATAGAGCAGTGGAACAGAAATAGAACCTAGAAATAAAGCCAAATACAGCCGACTGATCTTCAACAAAGCAAACAAAAGCAGTGGACTGGTGCTGGGATAATTGCCAAGCCACATGTGGAAGAATGAAACCGTATCGCCATCTCTCACCTTATACGAAAATTAACTGAAGATGGATCAAAGACTTTAAGACCTGAAACCATAAAGATTCTAGAAGATAACATCAGAAAAACCCTTCTAGACATTGGCTTAGGCAGAGACTTAACGACCAAGAATCCAAAAGCAGATGCAACAAAAACAAAGATAAATAGATGGGACTTAATTAAGCTGAAAAGCTTCTGCACAGCAAAAGAAAATAATCAGCAGCATTAACAAACAACCCACAGTAGGAGAAAATCTTTGGAATCTATACACCTAACAAAGGACTAATATCCAGAATCTACAAGGAACTAAAATCAGCAAGAAAAAAAGGATCCCATAAGAAAATTGAGCTAAGGACATGAATAGACACTTCTCAAAAGAAGATATACAAAGGGCCAACAAACATGGAAAAATAATCAGCATCACTAATTATCAGGGAAATGTAAATCAAAACCACAAAGCGATACCCTTACTCCTGCAATAATGACCATAGTCAAAAAATAATAGATGTTCGTGTGGATGCAATGAAAAAGGAACACTTTTACACGGTTGGTGGGAATGTAAACTAGTACAACCACTGTGGAAAACAGTATGGAAATTCCTTAAAGAACTAAATCTACCATTTGATCCAGCAATCACACTACTAGGTGGGAAAAGAAGTCATTATAAGAAAAAGATACTGGTACCTATGTGTTTATGGCAGAATAATTTGCAATTGTAAAAATATGGAACCAACCCAAATGTGCATCAGTCAACACCTGGATAAAGAAAATGTGGTATTGGCCAGGCACAGTGGCTCACGCCTATAATCCCATAGTTTGGGAGGCCAAGGTGGTTGGATCACCTGAGGTCAGGAGTTCAAGACCAGCCTGGCCAACATGATGAAAATACAAAATACAAAAATACTAAATTTATCTACAAAAAATACAAAAGAAAAAAAAATAATAAGCCAGGCGTGGTGGCGCATGCCTGTAGTTCCAGCTATTCCAGAGGCTGTGGCAGGAGAATTGCTTGAACCAGGGAGGCAGAGGTGACAGTGAGCCAAGATCGTGCTGTTGCACTCCAGCCTGGGTGACAAGAATGAAATTCTACCTCAAAAAAAAAAAGAAAAGAAAAAAAGAAATAACTAAAAATTACAAGGCTATATGTAGTATTGGTAACTCTTTTGCAGGATTATGAGAAACAGCTATAAAATGTGGCTGTTCCAAAAAGATATAACTTCTGTAAACACTGAGTTTCATTTTTCTTTTGAAAAAAATCTCCTAATTGGTAAAACTGCTAGAAAACCTAGTCAAGAGTATTACTTTCACCATTGTTCTTTTATTTATTTTCATTACATCCTGAGAGCAAAAGTAGTGATACTTACTACATTTAACAGAAAATATAGCTATGGCCACAGAAAGATATGTAAAGAGTTGGGTTTTTAAAATCTTAAATAGCTTTTGGTTTATGTTTTTGGGATACCATGAGAGAACTAAATCCTATGCAAGCTGATTGGAGTGACTGTTTTCTAAATTCTCTCCTAAGGACAGAATAGCTAGCATAGTGGTAAATGCATAGGAGAGAACTTAATTTAGTACATAGTACTATCTTAGGGCTTAATTCTCTGACTGAACCTAGGTTGAGAAAGACTGCTTCAAGTTAAATATCCCAGACTCCCCAACTCTTCTTCAGTGACTTAGTTTCCACACCACCTTCTACTAGCTGGTTGCCTCAGTCTGTCTCCACTACTATGATTGTGACAGTCATTCCTTAAGAGTGCCATGTGGTTCAGCTCTGCCTAAGTGCTGCATATTTTTCTGAATAAATGGATATCCACATAGTAGGAGTTTTTTTTAGGGGGTGTGTGTGTTTCTGAAAGCCATATCACACTACTGGAGGGCATACAACTTATTTTTTAACCTAATCAGGAATTAACATTTTAGGTCTGTCAAGATAACTGAGTTTAAATTCTGTTATCACATGAGATATTGTTTGGTATTTCCGAGGTTTGTGTTTATTTGCAAATATGTTAAGCCCTTGTTTTTCCTTTGCTTGCCATCAAATCAATGGTAAGAATTGCTTAAAAAAAAAAAAAAAAAAAAGATAGAACCAAAGGGGAAAACTGGTACCGTGGAGCCTCCTCTGTACTGACCCCATGATAATAATAAATACTCTTTGAGTACAGTTGTTTAATCTTTAGTCATTAGCCCATATTTCATAATCTCATTTGAATTAATGTCATGGAATATTTACTTGGCTTAAAAAAAATCAAGTTACACCAGCAGCATTTCCTACACATAACCTCTAATAACTGAAAATTTAGATTACTATGATAATATTTTTTGTTAATAAAATTATCTGTGCCCTTGGTGATCCCCACATTATTTTCTGTGTGCTTATGATACACTGATAATATGATGTAGAATTATACTAAGGTATGACATCAGGCCCTTTGATTGTAGTTCTAGAAATTCAGCTCTTCTTTTTTAATGTGTCCAGCCTTTAGGGATTTTCTTCATCTTTCTCTGAGTTTTCAAAGATCACTGCTGTTATGATCTGACATGTATTACTCTGAGTAGGAAATGGTGGACTCAGGGGTCACACCTTGATCTGTCTTGATACTCTGGTGTCTTAATTGCTGTGTTTATTGTCTTCTTTAGGTTCTCACTTACCTACTGTCACCTACTATGAACCAGATTTATTCTTGCTTTTTAATGAAACAAAAAAGTAGATTTGATTTTCCTGTTATTACTAATGTAACATAAGTATTTCCCAAACTTTCCGGAAGCTTTAATGTTTATATTGTGAGTTCCAAAATGGAATAAGGCAAGGCTGACATCTCTAGTATTCTGTGTTTGCCGAGTTTATCCAGTTACAAATTCTTCATTTTAAGTTATTTGTTACATCCACTAACATACCTACTAACATTTCCCAATATAGTGTTAGTTTTAGATCCCCCAAATCACAAGGTACTCTTCTTAGAGGTGAGGATCAGGAATCTTGGTAGTGCTTATACCTTGTTTTTCATAATTTTGTGAGTATTCATATATGTGTTCTTTTCTATATTCCTTTTTAAATTGAAGTATAACTTAGATTTAAAATGTATAGTTTTTTTAGTGTATACGCTTAAGTTTTGCCAAATGTATACACCTGTGGAACCTTTATCCCATTCAAGACAGACGATTTCTGTTACCCCAGCAGGTTCCCTTACGTTCCTTTTCAGTCAGTCTTCCCTATCTCCAGAGGCAACCACTGTTATTATTTCTCTCAGCATAATTTCCCTATTCTAGAACTATATAAAAATTGAATCATACAATATATATTCTTTTGTCATGACTTCTCTTGTTCAGCGTTTTTGAGATTTATCCGTGTTTCATGCATTACTGGTTTGTTTTTATTGCTGAGTTATGCAGTACAGATGTACTGTTTGTTTATATGTTTTTCTATTGATGGACATTTGCATGCTGGTTTTTGGTGGTTAGGAACAAAACTGCTATGAGCATTCTTGGATGGATTTTTTTTAAGTTTCTTTTGGGTAAATCACTGTTGTGGAATTCTGGAGTCATAGGCCTCCGTATATCTTTGATTAGCTGGCTGACTTCCTTAGCAATATGCTACATAACTGGGCATCATTTCAGTCTTTTGCCAACCCTATTAAGTACTGGTGCCATTTCCATGTTTCAAACAGTTCTGACTACTTTTTATTTCAGAGGTCCAAAAGGCTGTGGGTGATTCATGACTAATAATATTTTGTTGAGTCTTCCTTGATGCTCTGTATATTTATAGCTATTTTCACTTTCTAACACTTCTCATGTACATTAGTTTATTGTGCTTTATAGCATACTTGAAGAGTAGTAGGCAGATGTTATTTCCCCCATCTCCTTTACAGGTAAGAACATTTAGGGTTAGTTTTATAGAACTTCAATAGTATACCTTGTAAATACTAGAATTGAGATGAGAACCCAGATTCTTTTCTGGTTTTGGTACTTTTCATTTTCATATGTAATTTGGCATTCATTTACCAAAATACAGGATTATCGCTGAAAGGAGAAAAATTTTACTAAGTTTAGTTCTGATTATACTGCTTAATGTTGATGGCATACTGAATTCCTTGGAATCCTGCCATGAGTCCAATTTATAGAGGTAGTGTTGTGAGGTTTTCCATGTGCTTCTGGGAGATAAATCCCTTGGACGGTGGACTCATATTGCCTTAACTTTCTCTCTAAGCAGCACTGCAAAAACAGCCTTGTATATGTTATGTCTTTTTTTTTTTTCAGTGAAATCAATCCTAGTGATTTTTCATTTTGTAAAATATAGCATGTATAATACTTTGAGAAATAGTATGTTTTTAATTTTTATATATGCAATGTAAAGTAATAAGTATATTCCTTAAAATTATTCGGAGAGCCACGTATGGCTCTACAGATGGCTGACATTTGTAATTCCAATACTTCGGGCAAGGCAGGAGGGTCACTTGAGGCCAAGAATTTGAGACCAATCTGGGCAATGTACAAAGACCTTGTCTCTACAAAAAATTTAAAAATTAGCCAAAGGTGGTGGCATGCACTTGTAGTCTTAGCTACTCAGGAAGCTGAGGTGGGAGGATTACTTAAGCCAAGGAATTTGAAGTTACAGTGAGCTATGATTGCTCTACTGCACTCTAGCCTGGGCAACAGAGTGAGATCCTGTCTCCTAAAACAAAACCAAAAACTATTCAAAGTATAAATTGTATTTAGTTACCTAGAAAAATAAGATAGAAGGAATGAATGTTTTTGAATAATAGTTGTTAGTATTTCTTCTTGCGCTTTTTGATAGGAATTTTTATGCATTTAATGGTAGGGTAGGGAAAGGGAGTGTTTGATATTGATGCATCTTATATTGTTCTGAGTACTCTGAGTATTGCCTTTACATTCAAAATATTTTGTTTCCTTGGGTAAATTCCTACTTGTTTATAGTGAGTTCTTTGAGAGCTTTTTTGTTTTCTTCATATGTAGCTACATAATTATACACAAACACACACATACACGCTATATATAGAAATAATTTCTTAAACTCTTAACTCATTTATCTTTTTTAACTTTTATCTCCACATGTTTTAGGAAGCAGTTCAGGTACTTTTGAAACATTCTGCAGATGTTAATGCTCGAGACAAAAACTGGCAAACCCCTTTACATATAGCTGCTGCTAATAAAGCTGTAAAGTGTGCTGAAGCTTTGGTACCTCTTCTGAGTAATGTAAACGTATCTGATCGAGCAGGGAGAACTGCATTACATCATGCAGCTTTCAGTGGACATGGTGAGGTAGGTGGCAATTAGACAGTGATTTTTCTCGACTTCTGTCTCCCCCCACCCCAGTTATTAAAGAACTCTTCATTTATGCATAGTAAAAGCATACAGAACTATTTATCTTTGTCATTTTTGTCTGATTTTGCCTTTAGCAAACTCACAGACCTCCTTTTATAACTTTCTGAAGTTTAGAAATACATTTAGTAGATACTACCTTTGTACAGTCAACCTGGGGTGACCAAGGAGAACACTGCCAACTGTAATACAACAGGAAAAGTATGTTTTATTATTGTGGGAGGAAAAATATGTGAAGACAGAGATGTGTTATTGTTCTTCCAGAAGTGTATAATAAATAGCAAAGGAAGGCAGAATTTAGAAAACATTCTTTTTAGTAGTTTATTATCAACACTTAGTCAGAAGAATCCTTTAGTGACAGAACCATCAAAACAGTTTAAGAAAATTGCTGTTTAGTTGTCTTATACAACAAATGTCTGTGCTAGGTGTTGTCATAACAAAGGTTGGGGTATATATATACATTGAATATTTATGTATACATTGAAGAAGGTAACAGAAGAACCTTTGAAGCCAGCTTACGTAGTCTTTCATTTTTGTTGCAGGGATAGGAACTCACAGGTAAAGCAACATTCCCAAGATTCTGTGACTGGGAGCTAGTGGCTACCATGTCTTTTTCAAAGTAGTTCCACTTATCTACAGAAGATATATTTCTGGACGCCCTATGGACGTGTGAAACATTGGATAGTACCAAACCCTATAGATACTATGTTTTTTTCTGTACATACCCATGATAAAATTTAATTTTTAATTCAGGCACAGTAAGAGATAATAAAATGGAACAATTTTAACAAATACTGTAATACAAGTTACATGAATATAGTCTCTCTCTCAAAATAGCTTATTGTCACTGTACTGTAGTCACCTATTTTCAGACTATGGTTGACTGAAGGTAATTGAATGCAGAAAGCAGAACTGTAGATAAAGGGAGACTACTGTACTTCTCTGATTTTATAAAGAGTCCTTGCCTCCACTGCGGTTAAGGTTACAGATGTATCCCTATTTGAAATCTGCAGTAGCCTTGCAGTGGAGAAATTATTGTAAATATGGTTAGGTGCAATTATTATTCTTGGTACAATGTGAGGTAAACAGAATATGCAGTGACCTCCAAGTCTAATTATATTGTAGGTACAGTGTTTGTGTTTGAATTAAGTTTAAGACATTTATAGAATAAGAATGCACTTTGCATTTTAATAACATTTTAGACTGTGAATAGAATCAAAACCTCTTATTAAATATTTTAGCTTTAGACTTTCCAGATTTGTACTTAGTTCATAAAATGCCAAGACACAAAGTGGCATCCTAAAAAGGTATTGATGCCTGACTTCAGTAATACCCACAGTTAACTGTTTTTTCATATTTTGTCCTGTTATTATGTTAAATGACCTTGAGTATTTAGTCTAGCTTCTGTTCTATAACGGCAGACATTTGTTGCCAGAGAAATTGAGATGAGTAACTGTCACAAATGTACATTCACAGACAATTGTACTTCACAATTTTGATGACACTGTGTTTACTTTTATTCCAGATGGTCAAATTACTCTTATCTAGAGGTGCCAATATTAATGCTTTTGACAAGAAAGATAGGCGTGCTATCCATTGGGCAGCATATATGGGTATGTACTTTTTAAATTTAGTTTTTAATATTATGTATTTATATATCTAAATGTATTTAGAAAAAAATTGTATGTTTGAGTTCTTGGCTGTTTGTATAACATTTGTCTTTAAGGGTACTGAAAAGCTCCACAGTATCTGAGTTTGATGTTTTGGTGGAACAAGCCTGGTAATGGGAGAGGTCTGGAGTACACTGGGTCCAGTTCATCTAAAAGCTGTTTGAAATTAATTCCAAAGGAAGAGACATCCCAGACACAAGCCTGTGATACATAATTTAGGATTGGTGTTTACTAATCTTATTCTCATACTCATTTTTGTTTGTATGAGAATATTAAGGTAAAAATTACAAAGATACATTAAGGAGCCTATTATTTTGGGCCAACTATTGGGTTAAATATGTATCATCATGTTTGATTTCTATAGTAGTAATTTTGTAGAAAGAAACTGGGGCTTGAAATATAGACTTTTTCTGCTGTAACATAATGTATATGTTCTTGAAAAATCTTACCAGCAAAATTGTCCTCTAAAACTAATAGAGCTTCTGGGGATGATAGGCCTGGGGTAGACCACCCAAAACCTTTTCAACTGTGTGACCACATCACTAACAAAAACAGTAATTGGTTCTTGCAGAGCTGGGGAGGCAAATCAGCCTATCACAGGGTATTTTAAAACATGCAAAAACAGCAGAGTAGAAATGCTCGCTTCTGGATGTTAAAAGTGCAGATAAAAGTAGATCTCTTAAGTGCAGAGGAAGTACACCTTGCCATAAATCCTTAAAGTCTTATAAGGCTGGGGTTGTGCCTCTAGGAAGAAGCCATGGATGTAGACATTCATTTTTCAAGATCTTAAAACAGCTGAAAGAACTCACTTTGCAGCCTTAGATCCCAGGGCATTTTTTTCTTCCTGCCAGAGGTTATAATTCTATGCTTCTGCTGTTTTAACTCCTGGGTGGGAAAAAGCACATATGAACTGACATGTTTTCTGTGTAATACTGGTATAATTTCCTGATTTATCAGTCACTCCACCTGATTACAAAGACACCTAGCTAACCACTTTTCTTAAAGTCATAGCTTTAGACTTTTCTTAAAGTCATTACTTTCTGCTCTTGGTTTTTGTCTTTTCTTGACTCTCATTTAAAAATAAAAGGTTAACAAGATTCAGTAGAGGAATATTAACTCAAGAACTATATAGTCTATCCCTCATATATGTGAAGGATTGGTTCCAGGACCACCTGCTTATACCAAATCCTTGCATACTGAAGTCCCACAGTCAGCCCTGGGGAACCCATGTGTACGAAAAGTTAGCTCTCTATGAGCATTTCACATCCCCTGAATACTGTATTTTTGAACCACATTTGTTAGAAAAATATCCACGTATAAGTGGCCCCACACAGTTCAAACCTTTGTTATTCAGCGGTCAATTGTATAATGTGTAAAACAGATACAAAACAGTTACAGTACGCTCTTTCTATACATATATGTCTGCATATATCAAACCAGTTACAGATAACCCACAAGGCCCAGGAAAATCCTATGCCTATAATAAAAACAACCAAAAGCAGTTGAATCCTTTTTTTTTTTTTTTTTTTAAAAAAGAAAATACAAACCTGAAATACAGGCATTGTCACCTCTAGGTTATATTCAGAGAATTCATCAGTATTAGTGTAAGAGACATTCGGGATTATGTTTAGTCTTATAATTTATTTATCTCAGTTTTCCTTTTTAGCCCTGACCTTCCATTCCCTGGTTGAGGCTCCTTTAATTTCCTTTTAGGCTCTACCTCTTATACTTATGCTATTGAATTATTTGTCATTGTTCACTAGCATCCTACCTCATCTCCAAATGAATTGATCATTTTCTTCTCCCCACCTTGTGCTTACTCCTGCCATCACCCTTTATCAAGGTCCCTTTACACATTGATCTTTCCTGTTGCTTTCAGTACTTTTAGCAATATTCAGCCAAGTTTAGCCTCCAGTTACCTTATTGTGATGACTCTGAATAAATATTTTTTTTACCTTGGGCTGGGCATGGTGATTCATGCCTGTAATCCCAACACTTTGGGAGGCCGAGATGGGAAGATGTTTGAGACCAGCCTGGGCAACATAGCAAGACTCTCTCTCTACAAAAAAAAATTTAAATATTAGCTGTGTATGGGGTGGCACACACCTGTAGTCACAGCTCCTCAGGAGGCTGAAGTGGAGGATCACTTGATCCCAGGAGGTCGAGGCTGCAGTGAGCTGTGATTGTACCACTGCATTCTAGCCAAGGTGGCAAAGCTGAAACCCTGTCTCAAAAAAATTTTTAAATAATTTTTAAAAATTACCTTAATAACTCATTACATTGTTTTTTCTTTCCTAGAAACATAATAGTAAATATTTCTTTTCCATATTAAAATGGTGGTAAAGAGGCTGAAAATATCTCTTTTACCTGATAATTTATATTTATAAACAACTGAATCTACCTGATTATGCATCTTGCAGTATCTTGGCTTAATTTTTTTTGAGGGGGGGGGTGCCTCTGTTTGAAAGCTTCATTTTATAATTTGCTAACTTTTTATAGACTCATTCTACATGAAGGGATTTTTAAAATGGCATCACAAGCAATTTCTTTAATGTAACAAAAATGTATTGGGTGCCTGTTTTGTATGCTGCTCTTGACTTTGTGGAACATATCAAGAAGTAGAACAGTCTTAAAAGTATGTAATATATTTGGGGATTAATCCACAAAAAGTAATTTAAAAGTTAGTAATTAATGTTTCCATTTAAGAAACATCACAAGGCTAATAGGCCTAGGGAAGAGAGTTGATTGGGTTGGTCAGGAAAGGTGGGATCTGACATTGTTCTTCAAGGATTAGTATAATAGCAATGATTGGGAGGAGACATCCAAGCAGAATGATCCACATAAAGAAAGTGTTTCATGGACAAAGACACAGAGGTGGAAAGGATTGTGGGAGGAGGAGAAAGCACTATATAATCTAATCTGATAAAAAGTGACAAGTTAGAAAAGGAGAATAGCGTTTCTCTCACCTTCCAGATACATGGCCCCCT
Source organism: Cacajao melanocephalus (assembly GCA_963573385.1). Classification (NCBI taxonomy): domain Eukaryota; kingdom Metazoa; phylum Chordata; class Mammalia; order Primates; family Pitheciidae; genus Cacajao; species Cacajao melanocephalus. The sequence goes on from CAUYLG010064664.1 coordinate 20,069, forward strand.
TCCTGGCCTTTTTGTGTGGTTGCTTGGGGCCTGAGACTAGTTCTGACTCATGAATGAAAGCAACATCAGTCTGGGCCAGAGCATTTAATTGATGGAAAACTCTGCAGTCTATTCCCCCTTCTGTTACAGTGACCAGCCACATTGAAGATGATGTCAGTTACATGAGCCTGGGTCTTTGAGTAACTTAGAGAAGCCCTCTTGACAACCTGTTAGGGTTGAGAGAGAAATAAAAACATTAATAAATGTTTAAGCCATTGAGATTTGGGAGTTGATTGTTAACCATCACGCAGTATAACCAACCCTTTCCTGATGGTTACAAGGGTGAGTAGTAAACTAAGTTAGTTAAGGAGATCTGGTGGAAATTATAAGGAAAAAGAGCTTTTTAGCTGCATGTTCTAAAGACCTAACTTTCTGAAGAAACATGCCTAAGAAACTCCCAGATTGAAACAATTCCAGTAAGGCAGAGATAAGAGAGATTGTAGCTTTGGTGCTAAACCATCACAGCAAAGTAAATATCACAATAAAGTGAGTCATAAAAATTTTTTGGTTTCCTAATGCGTATAAAAGATATGTTTATTCTGGCTGTGGTGGCTCACACCTATAATTCCAACACCTTGGGAGGCCAAGGTGGGAGGACTGCTTCAGGTCAGGAGTTCCAGACCAGCCTGAGCAACATAACAAGACGCTGTCTCTACAAAAAAAATTTAAAAATCAGCCCAGTGTGGTAGTATGCATCTGTGGTCCTAGCTACTCAGAAGGCTGAGGTGGGAGGATCACCTGAATCCAGGAGCTTGGGGTTACAGTGAGCTGTGATCACACCACTGCACTCCCGCTGGGGTAACAGAGCAAGACTCTGTTTCTAAAAATAATTATAAAATAGTTTATGCTATACTATAGTTTATTAAATGTGCAGCTAAAACAATGTACATGTCTTTGGTCTTTTTTAATTAATTTTCGGTGTTCTTGTCTTACTTAAAAAATACCTTATTGCTAAAAAATGGTAACTGTCATATAAGCCTTTAGCAAGTCATAATTTCTGCTAATGGAGAGTTTTGCATCAATGGGAATGGCTGCTGAAGGTTTGGATAGCTGTGGCAATTTCTTAAAATGAGTTAAAGATGTGCTGCATCGATGGACTCTTAATTTCACAAAAGATGTCTCTGTAGCTATCAAACAGATGTCTCTGTTTGATAGCATTTTACCCATAGAATTTCCTGCAAAATTGTAGTCATTTCTATAAAAGCCTTGTTGTCATTTCAACAGCATTCATAGCATCTTCGGGAATAGATCCCATCTCACCAAACCACTGTCTTTACTCATCCATAAGAAGTAACTCCTCATCTGTTCACATTTTATTGTGAGATTACAGCAATGCAGGCACATCTTTAGGCTCCACTTCTTATTCTAGTTTTCTGGCTATTTCTGCCACATCTGCAATTATTTCCTTCACTGAAGTCTTGAACCCCTCAAAGTCATCCATGAGGGTTGGAATCAACTTCTTCCAAATTCCTGTTAATATTAATACTTTGACCTCCTCCCATGAATCAGAAATTTTTGTTGGTTGGTTTGTTTTTGACAGGGTTTCACTCTGTTGCCAAGGCTGGCATGTACTGGTGTGATCTCGACTCACTGCAGCCTCTGCCTCCTGTGTTCAAGTGATTCTCCTGCCCCAGCCCAGCCTCCCAAGTGCTGGGATTACAGGCACCCACCAGTATGCCTGGCTAATTTTTGTATTTTTAGTAGAGACAAGGTTTCACCATATTGGCCAGGCTGGTCTCAAATTCCTGACCTCTGGTGATCCGCCCACTTCAGCCCCCCAAAGTGCTGGGATTACAGGCGTGAGCCACAGTGCCAGGCCAGGAATGTTTTTAATGGCATCTAGAATGGTGAATCCTTTCCAGAAGGTTTTCAATTTACTTGCCCAGATGCATCAGAGGAATCACTAATTATGGCAGCTATATCTGTGTCAAATGTTATTTCTTACATAATAAAGAGTTTGCGAGTTGAAATTACTCTTGATTCAGGGACAACAGAGTGACTTGTGTTAACAGACACGAAAACAACAGTAATCTCCTTATCTGTAAGAGTTTTTGGGTGGCCAAGTGCATTGTGAATAAGCAGTACTACTTTGAAGGGAATCTTTTTTTTTTTTTTCTGAGCAGTATGTCTCGACAGTGGGCTTAAAATATTCAGCAAACTGTGTTATAATCAGATGTGTTGTCATCCAGGCTTTGTTCCATTTTAGATCATCGGCAAAGTTGATTTGGCATAATTCACACTGGCTGTAGGATTTTCAGAATGGTAAATGAGCATTGGCTTAACTTAAAGTCACTAGCTGCATTAGCCTGTCAAGAGAGTCAGCCTGCCCTTCGAAGTTTTGATGGCAGACATAGATTTCTCTCTAGCTATGAAAGTCCTCAGTGGTATCTTCCAATAGAAGGCGGTTTCATCTACATTGAAAATCTGTTGTTGAATGTAGCCACCTTCATTAACAATCTTAGATCTTTTAGATAACTTGCTAGTTTCTATTAATACATCAGCACTTGCTGTTTCACATTTCACTTTTACGTTACAGGGACAGCTTTTTTCATTAAACCTCATGAACCAATCTTTGCTGGATCAAACTTTTCCTCTATAGCTTCCTCACCTCTCAGCCTTCATGGAATTGAAAGTTAAGGCCTTGCTCTGGATTAAGCTTTGGCTTGAGTGAAAGTTATAGCTGTTTTGGTCTTCTATGCAGACCACTAGTACTTACTGTATATCTTCAGTAAGGCTACTTAGTGATTAGTGTGTTCTACTTATCATTAGTGTGTTCACTGGTAGCATGTTTAATTTTCTTCAAGAATTTTTCTTTTGCATTCACAACTTGGTAACTTTGTCATACGAGGCCTAGCTTTCAGCCTGTCTTACCTTTCAACATGCTTTTCTCAATAAGCTTAGTCATTTCTAGCTTTTGATTTATGAGAGATATGCAGCTGTCTTTCACTTGAACACTTAGGGGCTACTGTAGGGCTATAATTATTTGGCCTAATTTCAGTACTCTTGTGTCTGAGTGAAGTTCGGAAGGCCTGAAGAGAAGATAGATGGGAGAATGTAGTAGTCAGAATACACATTTATTAAGTTCACTTTTTTTTTTTTGAGACAGAGTATTACTGTTTCATCTAGGCTGGAGGGCAGTAATGTGATCTTGGCTCATTGCAAACTCCACCACTGGGGTTCGAGCAGTTCTCAGACCTCAGCCTCCTAAGTAGCTAGAACTGCAGGTGTATGCCACCATGCCCAGCTAATTTTTGTATTTTTATATTTCTAGTAGATACAAGGTTTTACCATGTTGGCCAGGCTGGTCTCAACTCCTGACGCCAGGTGATCTGCCTACGTAAGCCTCCCAAAGTGCTGGGATTACAGCCATGAGCCACTGTGCCTCATTAGTTTACCATTTTATTTGAATGCAGTTTGTGATGCCCCAAAACAATTACAGAAGGAATGTCAAAGATCACTGATCACAGATCACCATAACAGATAAAATAATATTGAAAAAGTTTGAAATATTGACAGGAATAACCAAAACATGACACAGACACCTGAAATGAGCACATGATGTTGGAAAAAATGATGCCAATAGACTTGCTTGACACAGGGTTGCCACAAACTTTCAATTTTTAAGAAATAAGATGCAATATTTGCAAAGCACAGTAAAGCAAACTACATAAAATTAGAAATGAAAAGTTAACTTTAGAATTTATTAATGTATTAAAGTAACCTTAGACCAAAAACAAGATCTAGGCAGAAGGAAGATTATAGATTGCAGGGTTATTGCTGAATAAAATAATCAAAGGAATTATAGTTGTCCTTGGTATCCGTAGGGTATTAGTTCCAGGATTCCTTTGGATAGCAAAATCTGAAGATACTCAACTTCCTTATATAAAATGCCGTAGTATGTATGTATATAACCTGTGCTTTAATTCATCTCTAAATTACTTATGATATCTAAGACAATGTAAGTAGTTGTTGTACTGCTTTTTTTTTACTGTTTTTATGTTTCCAACTATTTTCAGTCTGCAGTTTTTGAATCTGCAGGTATGGAACCAGTGTATACAGAGGGCCAACAAATTATCTCTGCCAACATTAATGAAAATTATCCTGAAAATTTTTTTTGTCTTGTTTTGTTTTGAGATAGGGCCTCACTCTGTTGCCTAACCTGGAGTGCAGTGGCATGATCACAGCTCACCACAGCTCTAACCGCCCAGGCTCAAGTGATCTTTCTACCTGAGCCTTTCAAGTAACTGGGACTATAGGCACATGTCACCATACCAGCTAATTTTTTTTTTTTTTTTTTTTGGTGGAGACAGGTTCTTACTGTGTTGCCTAAGCTGGTCTCAAATTCCTGGACTCAAGCGATCCTCCCACTTTGGCCTCCCAAAGTGCTGAGATTATAGGCATGCACCATTATGTGCAGCCCTGAAGTCTTAAAGTTTTCCTCTATCCTGTCTCAAGTTATAGCATGATTCATTGGTGACTTGTCATGCATCATCTGGTTATTCTACATTTTTTAATTTGCTTAAAGATATCTGGGATTATATTTAATAGTTTTCATATGCTCATCTCTTTTTTTCTTCAAAAATACATTTTTAGGTCATATTGAAGTAGTGAAATTACTTGTGTCGCATGGAGCTGAAGTGACATGCAAGGATAAGAAGTCTTATACACCTCTTCATGCAGCAGCCTCTAGTGGAATGATCAGCGTAGTCAAGTACCTTCTAGATCTTGGAGTTGATGTAGGTATACAGATTGAACAGTATAAAATTATGGAGCCCTTTTATACTTGTTACATTATTGACAGAAGTTATTTCAAGTTTAAGAAATGATTTTATACAGTGTTTCATATTTTAATTGGATATTTATAGTCCTTTATGTAATATCTAATGCACTGATTTATGATCACGGCATGTAAATAGTCAAAGCATGTTAAGAGGTAAAATATACTTCAAAGGTGTGTGATTTGTTGCCAGTTTTTCTTCTGTATCACATTCCAGGCCGTGTAATTCCATTTCATTTGTTGCAATCAGCAGATCAGATACATTGGTATTATTAGATAGCTGGTTATTGTTAGTGTTCTTTACTTAGTCTGATACTCTTAAAATGACTGTAGCAGTTTGCATTACAGAATATTGGCAAGAGTGAGGCAGGTAAACAAAAAGCTTTTTGCCCACCAAGTGTACATATTCCTTACTATATAATTCTCTGGTTAAAAAGGGATGAGGCTTTATTTGGATATATTTGATTCCTGAATTGAGATAACTTAGAATACCTGTAGCTTTTCACAAGCTATCCTTTAAACAAACAGAGTATTTTACTCCCACTCTTGGCTTTTCTTTCTTTTTAAACAGGGTCTCTCTCTTAGGTTGTAATGTGGTGGCACAATCGCAGCTCACTGCAACCTTGAACTCCTGGGCTTAAGTGATCCTCCCACCTAAGCCTCCTGAATAGCTAGAATTACAGGCTAATTTTTTAATTTTGTAGAGATGGGGTCTCGCTGTTACCCAGACTGGTCCCCAAGTCATGACCTCAAGTGACCCTCCTGCCTTGGTCTCCCAAAGTGCTGGAATTACAGGGATGAGTCACCACGCCCAGCATACTCTTAGTGTATTTATTCTTATTTCAGGTAGAGTTCTGACAAAGTCACTGATTCTTCAAAACAGAAATTCTGAAGAACTCATTGGTTCTTCAGAAACGGCACATTAGAGGATGTAGGATAAAGATTTGCTAGAGAGATGCAGTTTAGATCAGCTACAGAAAAACTAAGAAAAGTAGGTGATAGCCTGGTTGGACAAAGAATACATGACAGAACTGTAGGGCTAGATAGGCTCTTAATTTGCGGACCATGTGAAACACTGTGCTTGAAACAAGCTAATAAATACTGAAAGTGTGAGGATCACAAGAAGAAGTTGCAAAAATCTGAACTCAATTCCTGTAGCTGTGTTTCAGCAGGGTGAAATAATATCTTAAAAGACCCTTAATCTAGATAAATGAGGTAACTTTGTTTCTGATTACTGTTTCAAGTCCATTCTGGCGCAATTTTTAAAACTCACTTTATTGACTGTCAATTACACTTGTAAACTCTGGTGACTTTATTCATCAAAATAAGTGGCCAGACTTACAACCTTTTAGTAACATGTGGCCCCCAATTGTGTAGGTTTTTTTTGTTTGTTTGTTTGTTTGTTTGTTTTTAGTTTCCTAGGAGATTACCACAAACTGGAGGGCTAATAGAAATTTAACTTCTGGAAGTCTTAGAGTATAGAAATTCTAAATCAGGATGTCAGCAAGGTTGGTTCCTTAGGAGGTTCTGAGGGAGAATCTGTTTCTTGTCTCTGTTCTAGCTTTTGTGACAAAATCTAGGTACTTTGATTAAAGTTAAGTGTTAACTTTTTTACTTCCTCTGATTTCTGTTACCAGTGATCCCAGAAAAGAAATGTTCAAGCTGCATTACTTTGGGACCAACTGCAAGATTAGGGGCCATAGTCTCCACACAAGGCCACCCTTACTTATGACCAACTATAAATTTAGAGGGCTTTCAAAACGATTTTGAGGTTTGATAATTCACCAGAAAGTCTCATAAAATTATTTAAAAGCTTTATACTCACAGTTGTGGTTTATTACAGGGACAAGATATAAATTGAGAGCAGCCAAAAGAAGAGACACATAGGGTAGAGTGCAGGAGTATTCTAAAGGCAAAGTTTCCCTTACCCCTCCTCATGGAGTCAGAACACATTACTCTTCTTCCCTGGGATCAGTGTGTGACAGTATGAATGAAGTATTTCCATCAAGGAATGCTCACCTGAGCTTCATTTTCAGTTTTTATTGGGGCTCCATTACATCGACTTGATTGGTTGTCTGTGTGGTTGATTTCAGCCTCCAAATACATGATACCTTGTAACTTAAAGCCCCCACTCTAAATAGAGACTCTTTACTCAGGTATGTATCATAGATTACCTCCTTGAAGCCAAGGGCAAAGGACAGACCTCTCTTTGGAAAAGGTCAAATTCTTTACTACACAGAAATCATGTAAAGTATACCGTTATTTGTTAGAAATAGAAAAACAACGCTGGGCATGGTGGCTCATGCCTGTAATCCCAGCACTTTGGGAGGCCAAGGCAGGTGGATCATTTGAGGTCAGGAGTTAAAGACCAGCCTTGCCAACATGGTGACACCCTGTCTCTACCAAAAATACAAAAGTTAGCCAGGCAGTAGTGGTGTGTGCCTGTAATCCCAGCCACTTGGGTGGCTGAGGCAGGATAATCGCTTGAGCCAGTGAGGCAGAGGTTTCAGTGAGCCAAGATTGTGCCACTGCACTCCAGTCTGGGCAACAGAGTGAGACCCTGTCTCAAAAACAAAAAGAAAGAAAAGCAAAACCCTTAATAAATGAATTGTTTCTCATTTTTCAGCATATTCTTTTGACTTGTGATAAAATATTTGCATGTGATACTGGAAAATATTTAGAGCCCAAGTTTGTGGCAAAAATGAATTAAATAAATAGAAGAACGTGCCATTCATTCTTTTAAAAAATCCTGATCTGTACTTTATTACTAAGTTTAGCCTTTGTCACTGCAAAATGAAAAAGTTGGAAATACGCATTTTACTGAATATACCTCAGAATCTTCACTTTGTGTTTATTTTTTATGATGATAAATAATTATAAATCCCTTACGTGGAACCCCTAAAAATACATTAGTTTATATTTTCCTAAAATATCTCTTTTGGTGTTACTTAGTTTTGTCATGAAGTAGACATTGTATATGTGAATTATGTTCCCTGAATATAATACCAATGTAATACCAAAATGCTTGTCAAGGGTTTATTATTGTAAACAAACTTTACAATTGTAAGCCTTAGCCGGGCGCAGTGGCTCACGCGTGTAATCCCAGCACTTTGGGAGGCTGAGGCGGGTGGATCACAAGGTCGAGAGATCGAGATCATCTGGCCAACATGGTGAAGCCCCATTTTACTAAAAATACAAAAATTAGCCAGGTGTGGTGTCACACGCCTGTAGTCCCAGCTACTCAGGAGGCTGAGGCAGGAGAATCACTTGAACCCGGGAGACAGAGGTTGCAGTGGGCCGAGATCATGCCACTGCACTCCAGCCTGTCGACAGAGTGAGACTCCATCTCATTAAAAAAAAAAAAAAAAGCTCATCTCCATATTTATCCTGTCTTCGTTTCTCACTTTAGTAATTTGTTGCAACCATAGGTTGCTAAAATTGCTCATAATATTGATAATTAGCAAAATTACTTTAACATTCACATTTTCTCCCCTCTAATAGATGAATGAACCAAATGCCTATGGAAATACACCTCTTCATGTAGCCTGCTATAATGGACAAGATGTTGTAGTGAATGAACTTATAGACTGTGGTGCTATTGTAAATCAAAAGAATGAAAAAGGATTTACTCCTTTGCACTTTGCTGCTGCATCAACACATGGAGCATTGTGTTTAGAACTTCTAGTTGGCAATGGGGCCGATGTCAATTTGAAGGTAAGAAACAAAATCAGAAACGTGGCTTTAAGTATTTAGTATCTCACTGTTAATATCAATTTTGGTTACCATTCAGCAATAAAAACGGAACTACTGATAGACTCAAGAACATGATAAATCTTTAAAATATTATGCTGAATGAAAGACTTACACAAGAGTATGTACATGCTTTCCATTTATGTAAGGTTCTAGAACCAATGTAATTCCATTTATATGGGGTTCCAAAATCTATAATTGAAAAAAATCACAAAAATTATTGCCATTGGGAGGAGGGATCAACTGGAAAAGGGGCACGAAAGAACTTTATGTGTTGATGGTAATGTTTGGTATTTTGACAGTGATTTATATTATATAGATTTGTGAAAGCTCGTAGTACATTTGAATGCTTTCATAGCATATAAATCTCTCTCTGAAGGAAAAATCTAAACAGATGTTGAACCCTAGTTAATGATGTGTTTAGAGGTGACATGTTTGATGTCTGTGTCTAATTTTAAAAAGCATCAAATAACTGGGTGGATGGAAGGATAGATGAATCTACAATAAAAGAGAGTAAAATACTACTGGTAGAATTTAGATGGCATTAGATGGCATGTATATGGATGTTCACTCTACAGGTCTTTTCAATTTTTACACAATGTTAGGGAAAAAAACTATTAGTGTGTTGCACATAAGGAATAGTTGCTTTTTGGGTTTGTTTTTGTTGTTGTTATTATAATCACTTTGAAGAGTAAACATTTGGATTTTAGAAATATGTGAAAATTCTGGGCTGACATGGTGGCTTCTGCCTGTAATCTCACCACTTTGAGAGGCCAGGGTAAGAGGATCACTTGAGCCTAGGAATTCAGGGCTAGCCTGGACAACATAACCTGGTTCCACAAAAAAATAAATACCGTAGTCCCAACTACTTGGGAGGCTAAAGTGGGAAGATCTCTTGAGCTGTTGAGATCAAGGCTGCAGTGAGCTAAGATCATGCTACTACACTCCAGCCTGGGTGACAGAGTGAGATCCTGTCTCAAAAAATAAATGAATGAATGAATGAAAATTTTGGCCAGATACAGTCTGGCTCACACTTGTAATCCCAGTGCTTTAGGAGGCCAAGGTAAGAAGATCACTTGAGGCCAGGAGTTGAAGACCAGCCTGGGTAACATAGCAAGACCCCCATGTCTACCAAAAAAAAAAAAATTAAAAATTATCCTGTAGTCCTAGGTACTCAGGAGGCTGAGGCTGGAGGATTGCTTGAGACCAGGAGTTCAAAGTTACAGTGAGCTATGATCTTACCACTGTACTCTATCTAGCCTGAGCAATAGGTGAGACCTTGTCTCAAATGAGTGAAAATTCTGGAGCCAAAGTAAATATGCTTTCACTGTGTAATTCTGTAAGTGAGCACATGCAATCCAGATTTTGAGCATTGCTATTTTATAATACATAATCATTTTAGATTTTCTTGTATTCTTTACTGGTTATGTCTGTATTAGTTTCATCAGTTCATATCTTAAGCACTTGCCAGACTCTATCTTGTGGTATGAAGAAAAGAAAACCAGACACAAAATTGAGCCATTTATGATTAGTGAAAATGTTTAAGCTTAAAGTGTGATTTTTCAGAGCATTTTAATTACGTCATTTTCTTACCTAACTTCAGTGAAACCTTTAATGATGCCACTGGCCAATTCTGACAGCTGTAACAACAACAAACCCATCTGTAATTAAGTCATTGCTTTAAATTGCCTTCTCTCAGCGACAGGACAAAATGTATACATACTACACCACATGAAGAAAAGGCATGAGGTATCATCAAGTACCCCACTATGATTGCAGCTAAATCATCCTTTTAAAAGTTTCTAGGTCTTCGTCAAATCACCTAGTAACATTTTTTATAGTTTAGGTAATTACTAGAAAATTTATTTATTGCAAGTTTGAACTGCTTATTTGAATTTGAAGAATTCCTGCACTTTGGAGAATCAGAGCCCAGAAAAGTATCTAAACCCTTGTGAGGAGAAAAATTACTTTTTTCGTCAGAGGCCCAATAATGTTGCTTTCATGAAAGTTAGGCTATTTCAAAATTTAAAATTTGGAATTATCTTAACATTTTCAAAAGCAAACATAACAACCAAGTTTTCTCAGTCTCTGTGAGACCCGTTTATGATAGTGAATATAGTGAAATCGTCTTTGTGTGTTAGTATTATGGAACTTTACCTGTGTCATCAGCTACTGTGCATTTTTTGGTTCACATTATGCTGTCTTTAAAGGGTATATGCTGGGCTTCCTGTTTTATGCACTGCCATTTTGGCATGAATATTTAATATAATTTGATGAAAATGAGTCATTTGATTCATGTTAGTGTCTACATAGGTGATTGTAGTACCTGTGATTGTTTTTAAGTCTGTATTTTCTTTTGAAATGAAGAATTGAGAATCAGTTCTATAAGAAGCTCACTTAGAGTAAAATGCTCAAACCAGTGGTCTAATTTGAAGTTGCCTCCTTAATGATTTAGAAAGCTCAGTGGTGAATTTCATATATGACAAGGGAATTTTTTAGCAAAGGGATTAAGATATGTTTAAGTAGATTTGAAGGCAACAGCCTGTGATGTTGGTTTCAAAATAGATTTCATGAAAGTTGCCTTAATCTCACTTAAGGGTGTATGACAGCTCATCTATATGCAATTGTCCAATTATTTTATTGCCAAATTCTGTTGAAACATGTTTCCCATGTCAATTTCCCAGGTCCCTTCCAGCTCTTACACACAATATATTGATAGCTGTGAGTTTTCAACCAGCAAGAATATATATTCATTCCTGACACCTGTATTTTTTATATTTGTAAAAATCAGTGTTATTAAGTTACTGATTGACTAAGGGGACACTTGACACTTGCATTTTGTTTTAAAATTTTGATTTGCTAACCCTCATGTTCTTACCACATTATCTATTTTTTCCTGCTTAATCTTTTCCTCCCACTACAGTCTCCGTTTTGTTGTTTCTGACCTTGATCAAGTAGTAGATGACTAGAAATTAGAATGTGAATTTAAGTTTGTAATAACTCTGTTTCTAAGGTTTTAAATTCATTTTCCTACAAAGTGGTAGAGGTAAAACAAATTAGATTTTTAAAGCAGTATAGCTCTGTTTTTTAGAACTGCTTGACATGAGCTTTACTACACTGATTGTTTCATTTACATGCACACGTTTTCCTACCCACATTGTTCTTTAGGAATAGATTTTGGTCTGCTAAACAAAATACACCAAATGCTTGTTTTTGAAATTTAAACCTAAAAAATACTGTGAAATGTTTGGCTTGTAATTACTGTTTTTGGTCACCTGTGAGATCAACTGTTAGGATTTTTGTAGATCTCATTTTTTGTTTTTGTTGTTATTTTTCTATTTTTTCTTAATACTACTAGTTTGCTGCTAAAATGTTTTGAGGTGATTAAGAAAAAGAAAACTCCACATTGTTTCTCCAATTCAGAGAGAAATAACTATGCCTTCTCCCCTCCTAATGTATCTTACGGTAGACTTTTTAGTTGGTAATCTTTGTATACCTAGAATAGGTTTTATGATCAGTATGTAAAAAGTAAAAATGTTGATGATCCAGTGCCACCTATAGGCTTATAATTAAAGGATTCTAACCAGGCTCAGTGGTGTGTGCCTTTAGGCCCAGCTACCCTTGGGAAGCTGAGGCTAGGGAATCATTGGAGCCTGGTGTTCAAGTCTAGACTGGGCAATATAGCAAGACCTTGTCTCCAAAACAAAAAGAAAAAAGAAAGGACTCATCACTTATTAGCTGTGAGACCTAGTTATCACTTAACCCTGGGCCTACATTTCCTCATCTGTAAAACAACATAGGGTTGTGGGGATTAAATAATATATATGAAGTGGATTTGGTTTTGGTTTTTTAGGAGAACGGGAGGTAGGGAGACAGACTCACTCTGTTGACCAGCCTAGAGTGCAGGGGCACCGTCATAGCTCACTGCAGCCTCAAACTCCTGAGCTGAAGCAGTCTTCCCGCTTTGGCCTCCGCAAGTACTGGAAGAGCCATCATGCCTGACCATATGAAGCGTTTTAAAATTGTGCCTGAAACATAGTGCTGTATATATAAATGTTAACTTTAGTTATATCTTTCATATTTCATCATTTTATTAATTAAATTTTTATTACAAGTTTTTATTTTGTGTTGTGGGGGTTTTGGTTTTGTTTTTCCCTTTTATTTTCCTCTTATTTTTCTTATCCTTCTAATCAATGGAATCTACATTTTTTCTTATGTCTAAAAGTTGGCTATAGCTGGCTGGGCATTGTGGCTCACACCTGTAAACCCAGCACTTTGGGAAGCCAACCGGAGAATCTCATGAGCCCAGGAGTTCAAAACCAGCCTGAGCAACTTAATGAGAGACAAAAAATAAATTAGCCAGGTGTAATGTCACGTGCCAGTAGTCCCACCTACTCCAGAGGCTGTTGCTGGAAGATCACTTGAACCCTAGAGTTTGAGGTTGCAATGAGCTGTGATTACACCACTGCACTACAGCCAGGCCGACAGACCAAGACCACCATCTGTTTAAGAAAAAAATGAAAAGGCCATGCACAGTGGCTTACGCCTGTAATCCCAGCACCTTGGGAGGTTGAGGCACGTGCAGATCACTTGAGGTCAGGAGTTGGAGACGAGCGTAGCCAGCATGATGTAACCTCATCTCTACTAAAATACAAAAATTAGCTGGGCATGGTGGTTCACACCTGTAGTCCCAGCTACTCTGGAGGCTGAGGCAGGAGAATTGCTTGAACCTAGGAGGCAGAGGTTATAGTGAGCTGAGAGCAGAGATGCGCCACTGCACTCCAGCCTGGGCGACAGAGCAAGACTCTGTCTCAAAAAAAAATATATAGGCTATAGCTAAAATACTAACAATAAAAATTAGGATATGTCCTGTCTGGAACATTTTGGAAAAACTAAACGAGATGTTTTTTTTTCTGGTTCAACAAATAACAACTGGTACATTAAAAATAATGAAAATATTTTCTATCCTGAGAACACTGATGTGTTATCTGAGTGTTTTACAAAAATTATCGTACTTTGTACAGCAGACCAATGAGATATAGATAGCATTATCCTCATTTTCATTTGAGGAAGTGAAGGCATAAAGAAGTTAGGCAACTTGTCCAAAATCTTGCTTGTGGTAAGTGGGAGAACTGAGATTCACACTCAGGTTATTCTGACTTCAGAGCCTGCTCATGCATGCATTCTTTCTTCTCCTTCCCTTCCTTTCTCACACTGCCTCCAAAAGATTAGAACTTCTTTAAGATTACTTGCCAATTTGATGACTTATTTACTTGAAAAATTCATATAAAATCAAACACTTCAATAGATATTTATGATCTAATTACTCTGTTATAATGACATGAAGATTTCCCTTTTTTTTTTTTTTTTTTTTTTTTTTGAGGCAGAGTCTCACACTGTGGCCTGGGCTGGAGTGCAATGGTGTGATCTCTGCTAACTGCAGCCTCCACCTCCCGGGTTCAAGCGATTATCCTGCCTTAACCTCCCAAGTAGCTGTGATTACAGGTGCCTGCCACCACACCCAGCTAATTTTTTGTATTTTTCAGTAGCGACAAGGTTTCACCATGTTGTCCAGGCTGGTCGGGAACTCCTGACCTTGTGATTCACCTGCCTCAGTCTCCCAAAGTGCTGGGATTACAGGCATGAGCCACTGTGCCCCGCAGACATGAGGATTTCTTAAGAATATATACATTATACAGTGTTAGCATAAACTTAGGATACTTGTGACATTTCTATTTTAGTACCTACACAGAAGGCATACTGAATATTGCTGTGAAATTAGGAAGCTGCTAAGCAGTTTATTTCCTTTGTGTTGGTAATGTGTATGTTTTGGTTAACCTAAAGATTTTAGGGAAGAAAAGATACCACCTAATCAAAAGAAAAGATAACCTACTCAAGGATTGTTTTTCTTCATATTTGGAACTCCTTTAGAACTTCTCCATGAAATATATATGTGTGCAGCCAGTCTGATTTATTATTTTAAGTGATTTGAGAAAATATTTATTACACATAACTATAAACAAATATATGTAGTTTTTAAATTATACTGGCTGAAATTAATTATTTTTAGTTATCTTTTTAAATGTATCCAAACAACATTCACAAAGTTAATTCTGATAATTCACTTTTACTTGGTCAAGGAAGGATTCAGAATTTCTTAGAATGGAAGCATGGGAGCAATGTGAAATTTTGAATCTGAAACTTGGGAGGCACATCCTTACTGACCCACTCCCAGTTTATAAACTGTAGGCATGGAATTTTTGTATATTTGCATTTTATGATATACATGCTAAAAAAATTAATTCATAATTTTAAACAGCTGTTTTACCTCCATAGGCCTCAGTTAAGCTTAATTCTTGTATAATAGTTATAAAATAAAGATGCAAGAGGGTAACAGAACCAAGGATTACATATTAAAGACATAGTAGAGTGAGTAATTTTTTTTTTTCCACAGAGTAAAGATGGGAAAACCCCACTGCATATGACTGCCCTCCACGGTAGATTCTCCCGATCACAAACGATTATCCAGAGTGGTAAAAAGTATTTCTGTTTGTTTTTTTTTTCTTAAATGTAGTAAAAACATCCACCACATGAATGGTATTGAGGAATTGTCATTGCAGTTTGTGTATTTTTAATACATGATTTCAGAGTTCATGAAAATCAAATATTAAAGAGTATAAAATATGTAGATGTATCTTTCATACTTTTTTCATGTTTTGTTTCCCTAAATTGTTATTTCTTTAGCAGTTAGTATTAGCATTTTTTAATACTGCTAAATAGAAAATTGCCTTTCTGCCATGATTTGTGTTATATGTTAGTGTGTGTACTCTGTATATACATTATACATTTATCATTTTCCCCTGTTGAGAATCTGCAACTATTTTCAGGATTTTGATTTCCTGAGACTGTATTCTTTTGTGTTTAATATTAGGCAAGCTAAACTTTTAAATCAAAAGAACTTTTAAGTGTATTACTTTAAATCAGTGTTTTCCAAGGCATGTTTCAAGAAACTATTTGTCAGTTATCCTCAAGATAATAGGTACTATAGTTTTGTGGGGGAAAAGTTGAAATAGGTTTATGATCCAGTAATTTTTGAAATATTGCATGCAGTCTTGATGACACAGAGTATGCACATTAAAGCTCTGAAGTCTTGCTCTAAAGAATTGTGTTTAATTTTGTTTTAATACATCAGTTTGGAAACTTACTGGACCCCAGAACCCTCTTGTCAATTTAAAAATCGACTAAAATCTTATGCTTAATTCACACAATTGCTTTAAGTATAAAATCTGTAAATCCATTGCCTGGCCTGATAAATGAGCTATAAATAGAATCTAGCTAAAATTGCTATTTCTGGCTGGGCACAGTGGCTCACGCCTGTAGTCCCAGCACTTTGGGAGACTGAGGTGGGTGGATCATGCCAATTGGCCATGCCTGGCCAATATGGTGAAATAATAATACAAAATTAGCCGGGCATGGTGGTGTGCGCCTGTAGTCCCAGCTACTCAGGAGGCTGAGTCAGGAGAATTGCTTGAACCCAGGAAACAGAGGTTGCAGTCAGCTGAGATCTCACCGCTGGATTCCAGCCTTGGGGACAGAGTGAGACTCTGTCTCACAAAAAAAAGAGAAAAGTTAATGTATCTGTTAGTTTGTGCATGAACAACATTTTTTATTAGGTTTCATGTAATAGGTTTGATTTGATCTCTATATGGTCCAGTGTCTGACAGTAAGTCCTGTATTGCAGGAGCTGTAATTGACTGTGAGGATAAGAATGGAAATACCCCTTTGCACATAGCAGCACGGTATGGCCATGAGCTGCTGATCAACACTCTTATTACAAGTGGTGCTGACACTGCAAAGTAAGTACTTAACTGAGGTGTTGATAACTGCCACAAGCAAGCACAAAGGGAAGTGAACTGCAGTTTTCTAGATATTTCAGATGGAAATGTGGATTTTATTCTCAATATTGTATTAATTGCTTGAACTTTCTTATCTTTTGTATTGACAAAGTGGTAGGTTAAAATGTTTAAATACGATTTTATTTGGTAAGCTGGTGTATTTTTATGTGTCTTACCCCAGTTCTTTCTCACTTATGAGTAATAACGCAGTTTTGATCAGAACTGTTAATTTTTGTGTTCTCTTTATTTTTAACTAGAAGTACTTAAAAGTCTCAGAAAGCTGGATGTGCCAAATGCTTTTTTTTTTTTTTCATCCAAATGCTATCTGTAGATAATAGTTTTCAGCCTGTGCTGTGCCAGCCTCAGGAATTCCTTGGAATCCTACAAAAGATTTCTTGCTCCCACCACCCCCATCTTGGTCAGAACAGTTTACCTTTATTTATTTTATATATTAAAGTTCCCATGTGATATTTTGTTTGAAAGATGAGTCCTCCTGCTAATTCTTGGTATCACATTTACATGTGTTTATTAACAACTTTTAAATCTTTTTTATTTTCTGTAATGGTATGGTACTAAACCTATCTGTTTTGCAACTTTTTCAAAAACATTACATGAGCTTGTTGGTTTAGCCATGTAGATACGAATTTGGTTGTTCTTTCACATCTGTACAAGTAGCTCTAGTTCATTTTATAGAATTTAATTATTGTATAAAGATTTCATAATATATTCATTCTCCTTATTTGCAAATACAAGTTGCTTCCAGTTTTTCACTATTACAGAATTTCTACAATAAATACTCTTGAACATGTTTTATTATGGAAATGTTTCAACGGTAGAGTGACAAGGTAGTGAATTTTGCTCCCTAAGCAAATATCCAGATGCATTTTTGGTTGTCACAATTTGGGGAGGAATGACGTCCATGGGTAGCGCCCAGGGATGCTCCTGAACATCCTGTAAGCCTGCATGCACAGAATGGCTTCTCACCTCCCTCCAACAAAGTCCGTAATGACAATAGTCCTGAAGGTGAAAAACCCTACTTTTGGAGAAAAATAGTTGGGTAGTAAGTTATGCCCACCATCAACCTTTAACCAAATTACTCTCCAAAGTGTTAGAACATTTTGACTCTTTTAGTTCTATTTCACTTAAGTAAGTGGTCTCTTTGTAGTATATGTAACTGATAGTATTTTTCTTGTGTTAAAATGAAGATACTGTCCTGTCCTATTAACTTTAGGCGCGGCATACATGGAATGTTCCCCCTCCACTTGGCAGCCCTAAGTGGCTTTTCAGATTGCTGCAGAAAACTTCTTTCTTCAGGTAAGTGTAACTTTTGAAGACTTTTGTATGTCTCCTCAAACCCCTCAAAATTTTTGACAGTTTCTTTATCCTGCTTTTTAAAGATTACATGCAGATGGGTCTAGTATGGATGATTTAATAACCTCTCTCAGAAGATGTTGGGTTCAGGCCTAGAGTGGTGGCTCATGCCTGTAATCCCAGCACTTTGGGAGGCCAAGGCAGGCAGATCACTTGAGGTCAGGAGTTGAAGACCAGCCTGGCCAACATGATGAAACCTCATCTCTACTAAAAAAAAAAAAAAACTACAAAAATTAGCTGGGCATAGTGGCAAGCACCTGTAATCCCAAATACTTGGGAGGCTGAGGCAAGAGAATCGCATGAACCCAGCAGGTAGAGGTTGCATTGAGCTGAGATTGCGCCACTGCACTCCAGTCTGGGTGACAGAGCAAGACTCTGTCATAAAAGGAAAAAGAAAACCCTCTTCATCCCCTGTTAAAGAAAGACCATTAGTAGTTAGTCTCCACTTCTTTTCTCCCTCAGCCCTAGGCAACCACTAATCTACTTTCCGTCTCCATAAATGTGCCTGTTCTGAATAGTTCATATTAATGGAATCACCTAGCGTGTGATCTTCTGTGATGGGCTTATTTCACTTAATATAATGTTCTCAAGGGTTATTCATGTATCACTATCAGTACTTTATTTCTTTTTATTGCTAAATAATACTCCATTGTATCGTATTGCCTTTTAAACAGGCACTCTGGCACTTCAGAACCCATAGTTTTGTTTGGGATTAGAGGGGAGGATGTGATTCTTG
Source organism: Cacajao melanocephalus (assembly GCA_963573385.1). NCBI lineage: Eukaryota > Metazoa > Chordata > Mammalia > Primates > Pitheciidae > Cacajao > Cacajao melanocephalus. The sequence goes on from CAUYLG010064664.1 coordinate 38,637, forward strand.
ACATTTCATGGCATAATTCTTTAGTGTAAAGTCTGTTACAAAATTATTTAGTGTAAAGTCTGTTATGAATAAGATGTATTCATTCTTGTAGGATTTGATATAGACACCCCAGATGATTTTGGCAGGACTTGTCTACATGCAGCTGCAGCTGGAGGGTATGTTAATAGCATTTTTATTTATTTAAGAAAAAGATGGCTGGTCATGGCAGATTTTCTCCTATCTTTGTTCCTCTTTTGTTAATTCTGGGCTGCCAGAAAATAGAAAACAAAACAGGAGTCGTTTGGGAAAAAAATGTCCAGGGTGGCAGAATACTTTTTTTCATCTTCTTCCAGCCAAGGTGTAGGTTATGTGAGAGAGAGAATAAACCTATAAAAGGAAATACTGCCTTCTGTAAAAGAACATAATTCCTGGATAAGTGAAAAAAAAAAAAACTAATAAAACGATTTCTTAAAAAGTATGTTCTCAAATGAGAACATCAAAATACTGGGAATATTCTGAATAATACAAATACTCTTAAGTAGATTTGTTTTAAAATCTTTTTTTGTTTCAGGAAAAAAAAATATTTGTGTTGTGCTGTGTCTTACCTCTACTAGGAAGAGTTAAGTTTGAGATTGGAAGATTTTATACCAAGTTTTAAATAGTACCACCAGGGAAAATTAGGCAGTTGGTTCAAATGAGCAACAAACTTCAGCTAAAACTCATGGTCTGTGAAACATGCTGCTTATCTAATGCTTCTGATAATTTAGATCTGTGATAAGCCATTTAATTCATGATTTTTCAAAAGGACATTTTGTAAGAACTTTACTCTCACTGATAATTCCTTAAAATTTTTCAGTGATTTCAGAGGACAAGTATGTTGAACCAAGAATATACCACCTCAGTCTAAGTTGTAGAGATGGATTATGAACATGTGACTGGCTTCCTTGTTCTTCCAAGGTTGCCAGAGAACCTTCCAGTTAAAACCTAACTTCCATGTAACTTGCCTGCAGAGAGAGGGACAACAGATGTGAGTGTCGATCGCTTGGCAGTTACAGTTTTCATTGTAACCTAGGAAGTTGATGTTCAGGTTTATAAAATTACAGAAATACTTAAGTAATATCCTTTCCTCTAATATTAACTAGAGATACATATACATAAGCAGTCATAGTATAGGAGAAGATAAGGGAAAGCTGACGGGACTCACGCAGTGGCTCACACCTGTAAGCTCAACTACTCAGGAGTCTGAGGCTTGGAGGATCACGTATGTCTGGGAGCTGGAGGCCACCTTTAGCTGTGATTGCACCACTGCACTCTAGCCTGAGCTACAGAGTGAGGCTCTGTCTCAAGAAAAGAAAAAAACTGTAAGCATGTTATTTCCTAAAACCGCCTCAGAATCTCTTGCAAACGTGATCTTCCTTTTAGACAGTGACAACATGAATCATGTTATTTCCTACCAGTGTGCCAATAATATAAGTATATAACTTTCTAAATTCTAGGTAAGTTGAATTTTAATGTTTTATTCTTCATAGAATGTAAATCATGTCAATTTTGTCATGTTTATCTTTTAAATGAAGATAAAGCATGCTTCCATGCTTCTTTAAACCTACCAATTTCATTATAAAATCACTGCCAATTAAGTTTTTTAACTATATTTTCTCTCAATAGGAATTTGGAGTGCCTAAATCTTCTGCTGAATACTGGTGCAGACTTCAACAAAAAGGACAAATTTGGGAGGTAGGGTATGATATAGTTTCTTTATGGAGCCGATTTTTACTGAATGACTTGCTTGACCTTCTAACTGGCTTCTGAAAATTAACTGAACAATTTAGCATCTTGTACATTGTGATCATGATTCATTGAGAGTCCCAGCTGAAGTCAGTAACTTAAAAATATTTGTTCTCACTCACAGTTTTCTTCTTCTTTGGTCCTTACCACAGCCCTAGTGTACCAACAATAGCCTTGGCCTTATAAATTTCTCTGTACTTGATATCATTGCTCCCCCTCCCATAATTATGGCTGTGGAAATGTAAAGCCCCATAGAACATCGGTTTTTTTCAAGAAACTCACAATACCTAGAAAATGGTGATATAGTTCTCCTTTCTCCAAGTCATTTCTTTGTGAGAGATTTTGCTGCCCATATCTTGTTCCAGAGCAGTAGTAAGAGGGAGGAAATAGGTTATAAATACATAGTTGTAAATTTTTCTTTCTCTTTTTCTATATAAATCTTACACACACACACATCCACACATCCCACTAAGTATTTCACAGCAGGAAGGCAGCTGTGAAATGACAGTCTTTGTAGTCATTCAGCAGGCCCCATTGTTAAGCATTTGTGGTAGCAATATTTAAAACTACTGTTAAGTTACTTAGAGTAGGAATTGACACAGAGTTCATTAGAACCATACAGGGAAAGAATTGCAGGCAGTTGGCATTGATTTGAAAGATAGAGATGACAATATAAGCAAAACTATGTGTGTCAACAGTTTGAGAATTATACATAGCAAAGTATATGAGAGGGAAGGGTGTATGTCAGAAGAAAATGTGAATGTATGTCAGTGCATGTGACAGAACCAGTGCAGAAGAGAAGTAAAAAGAATTGTGCGTGGTAGGAAATCAGAAATGAATAGAAGAAAATAAAAACTATTTGACGCCATAATTACTTTGAAGAACAGACTGCTCTCATAAGCCTGCTAATGGAAAGAACTAATGACCCATAAAATAAAAAATCACTTTGGCTTTGGAATGCAATATTTTTATAGTGAATTTGCTTTTATAATTATATTTTAATCCAGTTTATATTAATTTTTAGTAGTTCAGGTATTCTATACTACAAATAACAGAGGGGGCTTCTGAAGAATATTTTGAGTTTAGAGGATTCAAAGTAATTCAGGATTAATTGCTTTTTTTTTTTTAATGTTTCTTCTATTTTTTGTCTTACCCTTTGTTCTTCTACGGAGACATGAATAGAAATTGCTACCTCCATACTGTAGAACATTTTTATTAATGTAGGGGAAACTTTCTTAAAATGAAAGCTTTCACATTTCTGAGCAGATTATGAAGGTTATTTGAAAGTCACTCAAAGGACTGCAACTAGGATTGCTGTGGCCTGGAGACAATGGAAATAACTTTATTTTTATCTTATTTCATATACTTAAAGGTTCTCTGCCACCTTACTTTCTTCTTCTAGCTTTCTGTCCAGTCTTCCACAAGACTTAATACATGGCAGTCTAAGTCTCACTATAAATACAGTATTTGTAACCGGAAGGAGTAAGAGTCAGCTATGCTTCTGTTTACTAGTTATGCCTGTGGCTTTTATCTTTCTTGTATCAACTTGGACACAAAAGATCTCCACTGCACTACGCTGCTGCCAACTGCAATTACCAGTGCCTGTTTGCTCTTGTGGGATCAGGAGCAAGTGTGAATGACCTTGATGAAAGAGGCTGCACACCCCTGCACTATGCAGCTACATCAGACACAGATGGCAAGTAAGTACCATATAAGTGAGAGTAGAGGATCAATATTTCTATAAACTGGCATCTTCCACATGGATGTTTTTGTTGCAAATCTGTGTTACCTCTTTGTATTTTTTGTTGATTATCTTTGCCCTTAGTCTGTTTAGGGAAATAAATTGGTTTCATAGTTATTCCTAAATCATAGTTATTACTACCTGTTCTCAGCACCAGCTTTACTAGCTGCTCTGGTGAAAGAAAGATAAGGTCCCTTCTTGTCCTCCCTGCCAAAAGAGCGTCTTAATATCACTTTCATGTTTTTTTCCACCTGACTTCTCAGAGGCTACAGCCATGACTGTATCATGGGGAAAGGGAGAGAGGAGCTATATGAGCAGTATCATCAGAAAATTGGGTAGAGGTTAGAATACAGGTATCCTTCAGAGGTACCTGTATTCCAGTTCAGATTTGCAAGGAACCCTTGTAAATTGGTATCCAAAAGGTAGTAATTGAACTGGCAGAATCTGGCATGTAGTGGGCACTACATGTTGCTTAAATAAGTAAATTAGATGACAGAATAAGTAAATGTTGGCCAAGAATGAATAAGTGAAAACAAGAATAAATGATACATGAACTGTTTAATAAGTATAGTAATAGTCACCTAAAATTGTAAGACCTACTTATAGTATCTTGATACATTTTTTTTTTCTTCTTGGAAGAAAATAAACTCATTGAAAACAGAAAAGATTTTCAGTGTCTGGTAATTCTCCATGATGATGTGGGTCAGTGAAAAGTAAAAATATCATTGGCAAAAATAAGTAATGGTTTCTGGGGGAAAATGTTATAAAATGTACTTCATATAACATAGAATTATTCAGTTTTTAATATTTCTTTTTTGCCCTCAAAATAAGCATAATTTGATTCTTCACAACTGTTAATTTAGTATAAACTCTTTAATTTCAAAACCATTTTTATAAGTAACATTTTGTTACATTGGATTTGTGGCTATAATTCTTGGGGGTTTGTTTGTTTGTTTGTTTGTTTGTTTTGAGATGGAGCCTCACTCTGTCACCCAGGCTGGAGTACAGTGGTGTAATCTTGGCTCACTGCAACTTCCACCTCCCAGGTTCAAGCAATTCTCGTCCCTCAGCCTCCCAAGTAGTTGGTTCTACAGGTGCCCACCACCATGCCCAGCTAATTTTTGTAGTTTTAGTAGAGACATGGATTCACCATGTTGGCAAGGCTAGTCTCAAACTCCTATTACCTCAAGTGATCTTGGCCTTCCAGAGTGCTGAGATTACAGGAGTAAGCTACCGCGCCCAGCCTAAAATTCTAATCTTAAAGGCAATAGTAATGTGTACTTTATTTGCAAGAATATGAAATATGTTTTGAGATAGAAACTATTTAAATGAAATCTATGATAAAGACTGTAAATCAGAAAATACTTTGGTAAACTTGGATAAGTAGATTATCCCTAATTTATCAGTTTTATAATTTCAGGATTTGATTTATAGATTTGCTTAAAATAAGTTATACCTAAAGTGACTTTTATCACCATCTGTAGTCCTTTACCATTACTTTACAGACTGGTTATTGAGTACAGCTCAGTATGAACCAGATTCCACTGAGAGATTGTCCCCCACAGTCCTTCCCCCGCAAAAAAGATTACACTTTGATCCTTCTGCCCTTAAACAAATGCACTAAACCTGAATTCTCATTCTCTCTCTGTCTCTCTCTCTCTCTCTCTCTCTCACACACACACACACACACACACACACACACACACACGAATAACATAATTCAACCCATAGTGTTGGAGATTTGTGGTTTCATTTTAAGCCAATCTACTTTTTCTGTAGAAGGGTACAGTACTAAAATCACTGGTTTTCTCACTGAATATAAACTGTTTTGAGTAAGCAGGCAGTGAGTTTTATTATTTAAATATTTAATCCTCAGTGTGTACACTAAACAGCCTGATATACTGGAAAGAACATGAGCTTTGGGATCAGAAAGAGTCTATTTAGATCTTGGGAGTTTCCAAACTGTACCTGTTTGAGCATGAGAAGCAAGTAATTGCTAAGCCAGAATAGTCTTCATTTGTAAAAGGAAAATGAAACCTCCCTGTTAGCTTGCATAAATGAGACTGTGCATAATCTAGCACTGTTAATTGGAGCCTCTGTTTCCTATGTTTATTAAGTATCAAAATCCTAGAGAGCCTGTCTAATGCTGTCATTTATTGATTCAGTGATTTGTTCCTTGGGAGCCTCGTAGAAAGTATAAGCCACAGTAATTATTCTGGGATGCCAGAGGCATCCTTTCAATAAGTGATTGTTTTGGAGGCTCAAACAGTGGCATTAAAGGATCGATTTATTTTTCTTAAATTGAAAGGTTTTAATTCCCAGGAATAGCTTGAGTAATAAGAAAATCAGGCATAATTGATTCATTCTGCCAAAGCAAGAATGAATTATTTTCTAAAAGAAGAGATTCCTGAGAGCTTCCAATAATTGTTATTTAATAATGTACATTTGCTTGTTTTTTAAATGGTTTTTTACTAATCCCCGGTCAGCATCACAGTTTCTACCTTTAAAGCTCCCCAGGAAAAGTTACTGTTTATACTTTGGAGTTTTTAACACTCCAACATTGGTTTTCTGCTGTTGAGGACTGACATACAGTAATTACAGTTCTGCTCTGCCTTATATCTCTTCATCCTCACTTTGAGTAAATAATTGGAAAAATACATGAAATCTTTCCTGACTCATTCTGGTCATTCTGCAAGTCACCCACATTGTCCTGATGTCTGCATTCTTGATAGACAGTCATTCAGCAAGTCCTCTGAAGTGTCTTTCTTTTACATCATGTAAGAATCCAGCAAACAAATATATGGCTGCTATCACAATAAACATATTAAATATGTGAAATAGTAATAAAATTATATTTGCCTTTTGCAAAGACATACAGGGCTGTCTTTGAGCAAGATGATGAGGGTCTTCTCCATACATGTGTATAGTATGTATATAAGAGAAGGGAAAGGTTGAGGGCTGTTTTTCCTGATTATCTATAAGAAAGAAATTCCCCTCATACCAGCTCTCCTGAGATAACCATCATCAGCAGTTGTATTGCTGTATGTGTATATAGATCATTTTATGTCCCTCACAGCCTTAATCAAAGTTGAAGCCCTGATATGTGTTATCATACAGCTTTTTCTGTATTATATATAGTTTTAGAAAATGTCTCATGGGAGACAGTCTCTAGCCCGCACCTCAAAACTCTTCCAGCCTCTGTCCATTACCCAGTTCCAGAACCTCTTCTACATTCTTTTTTGAAAGAAAGAAAAAGAGAGAAAAGAAAGAGCGAAAGAAAGAAAAAAAAGAATGAAAGAGGAAGAGAAAGAAGGAGAGAGAATGGGATTCTTGTTCTATTTCCCAGGCTAGAATGCAGTCTAAAAATGGATATTAAAAACCTCTTTTATGCCAATAATTGTGCTTAACAATGGAGACAGGAAGGAATAAGGGATGAAAATAACAAGCAGCCAACCAATATTATTTTATTTAAACCTGTGAAATGCTATGCAATTGCTGAGGAGTGATTTACTTCCAATTATGTGGTCACTTTTTAAAATAGGTGTAATGTGATACTGGGGAAAAATGTATGTTTTGTGGATTTGGGGTGGAGAGTTCTGTAAATATTTGTTAAGTTTACTTGTTCCAGGTCTGAGTTCAAGTCCAGGATATCCTTGTTAATTTTCTGTCTCGTTGATCTGTCTAATTTTGACAATGTAATGTTAAAGTTTCCCACTATTATTGTGTGGGAGTCTAAGTCTCTTTGTAAGTCAT